>VWZD01004299.1:31014-82245 GCA_013396695.1 Sakesphorus luctuosus | reverse complement strand
TTTTTTTTTTTTTACTTTTGCAGATAGCTGAGACCTACTTTCAAGAGGAGGAATGTATCCTTTTACTTGTAGAAATTGTTATACAACACTAAAATAATATCTAAAAGATAAATGCTTTAGACTCATATGTTTGGTTAACAAGTTATAATAGTTGAACTGCTGATAATTGTTCTGATATATTTCAGTAATTTCAGGAGAAAATAATCATATTAAACATTAATGTTAAATTATAGTTTTAGAAAAAGTAGACTGAAGTTTCCCCTTTGCTTTTAAGGGAAAATGATCAGGCTATGAAAGAAGAGGTGAGAGTGGTAAGCCCTTAAAGTATTTGTGATTCATTAAGATGCATCATAAATTACAGAACTTGTGCATACTCATTATTTCTTTATTATGTAATTAGTGACATACAAAATATAACAAATAGGCAATTGTAATGGCTAAATAACAAGGCATAAGAAACCTAGTCAAATTATGCCTGTAATACAAAACCATCAAACTGTTGCAGTATTATAAAAGCAATATTTAAATAAAATACCCATCACTGTCTTAGTAGGCTACATTTTTGTCTCAGTCATCCTAATTCAAAAACATCCATCAGAAAATCAAAAATGCACTGCTCAAGTTAAAGGCATGGAAAAATGCTGTTGTAAATTATGGCATTGCAGGGGGGAAATACAGTAAATTTAAAATTTAAATAACATGGTAGAAAGACAGTTCCTCTTTTATTGAAGTTGCTTTAATTGAAGGGCATTGTATTTAAAGCTGATCAAAGGAAATATTTTTTAATGCAATGTACACCTGATGTGTGGAATTCAACACCACTATATAATACATATTTATGAAGGATATCTCCTCTGTACTTGCAGCCATCAGTTTCCTGAGGTTAATAAAGAACTTACTTGATCATGTTGCACTGTATTAATTATCCATGACAGACATTTTAATTCATCCAGTGTGGAACTTCATATTAACAATAATTCAGGGTTTGTAGCTGTGATCCTCTAAGGCCATCTTTCTGATGTGTAATTCTGTTTCTAATAACAGATTTCTTAAAGGCAGGGAATATTCTTTCCATTAATATTGTTGTTCCTAAGCCATGCTATGTATATGTTGCATGAGGCTAACAAGAATAACAAGTACTGCTTGTGCTTTTGTAATAATTACTCCAGTATTTTAATTAGCATGAATAATGGAAAGTCTTTTTTCTGTATTACTAAGAACCTCCTCATTCACTGTACTTCTATCCTCACTGTAATGTAGAATTACATTTCAAGTAGCTGGTAAAACAGCTTTAAGGAGCACAACTAACAACTTAGCCTTGGTGGAACCAGAATTATGCTGACTACTTTAAAATATGTGACTATCAGTATAGCTTTGGGAATATATTGATAACCCTAAGAGAGGGGAAAGAGTTCTTCATATAGAAGAATCGTAAGCAGAATCTTCAGGAAGACAAAAGGTAAACTCAGCATTCCAACAGTGTTGTATACAATGGTTGATAAGGGAGTAGTTTTGGGGGTTTTTAAGTTTAAGATAGAGAAATTTTTTTATACTGTCTCCAGTTGGTCAGTAGAAAGGAGATATATCTTCAGCCAGTCATGTTATTGGTATATAATTGTATTTCTTGAGAGATATGTGCTGATCTTTGTGTAAGTGTTTTGCTTTTCATTTCCCAGAGATTTCATTTTTTGGTAAGAGTTATCAGCATAGTAACATTTGATTTTTTTTCTAGAAAAAAATTTTTTTAGCCTCAAGGCATGTGGGAAGAGGTAGCTTCTGAAAAGGATTGTCATTTTTGGAACTTTTCTCAACTTATTTTACTTCTTACCTGCTGTTCTCATGTCTATTTTTCTTTCTTGCACAGAAATCTGGATGCTACCCATTATTAATTTTGATTCACTTATTTCAAATTTCAAGTGCATAATGACTTCCCTTTCAAATGTGGTGCCAAATGAAAACAAATCATAACATGTCCACATATGTGTGCATTTGTCTTTAACCTTCCATTCAGATGAGAAGGCAATGAAGTTCATTCAGCTTGAGCGACTGTACCATGAGCGGCTGCTTGCAAATCTCTCTTCCATACAGGAGCAATGGGGTGAGTACCAGCTAAACTGATATGGTAGAATAGAATCCCAGAATCACAGACTATTCTGAGTTGGAAGGGACCCACAAGGATCATCGAGTCCAACTCTTCAGTCAATGGCCCACACAGGGGATTGAACCCATGACCTTGGCATTATTACAACCAAGTTTTAACCAACTGAGCTAATCTCAGGGTCAGAAAGGGTTAATTTAGTTTTTACTTCTAAATAATAGAGAATACTTATTGCCAGGTTAAAAAAGTTACGCAGCAAAAGCAGCATTTCAATCAGAATCTCTCTGAGCTTGTTGCAAGAAATATGTTCCTGCTTTAGATTTGTTCACACATATTTTGTGATCGAGGCGCAAATAGTTTGTGGTTCTTTACTTTATTAATTAAGGCTTTGATCCAACATTGTTTTGAGATTACTTTTGGGTTAGAGGTGGTGAGTCTGATATGATCAAAATAAAGTGTGTTGTGAAAGAATAGGGTGCTGTTTTGCATAGTCTGAAACAAGACTGTAGAGCACACACAGAAAAGTTGTCAATATTTCTCCATTAATTTATTTCCACTATAAGTTTTATGTTAAGCAAATCTGCTTTTATAATGTTTTGAGTAAAAATTATTTTGATTAATTTTAGAAAGAAAATGGAAAACAGCAGTTGCTAGTCCAGTTACAACACTGAGGAATTCAGCTAAAGAACTGAGTGGCCAAGAGCTGGAAAAGCTTACAAGAGTTTGTTCTTCACATCTACAGTAAGTATAAGAAAATATTACTACTTTTCAGGTACTAATATGTTAGTGAAGCTGTTGTCTCCTTGCCAGTATATGTATTTTAAAACAGTCAGTGTCAAAATAAAAGTTGTGTTCTGCTGACTTGAATTTGGTTCTTTTTGGTCTGTAACTAAAATATTTTTGTTACCATCAATTTTCATGATGTTTTAATATGGTTTGAGGAATATATGGGAACTAGGTCTGAACTGTTTTCAGCAAATCACTAGTTTTCCAGAAATGGAGTTTTCAGGTTAGTGTTTCAGCCAAGGTGAAAAACTGAACAGTGTTAATTTAGGAAGAGAGAGACTGTAGATCCGATGATGGCATTTGTGTCTAATACCTGCTGTTTTCATCATTGTTTTGAAATGCAATTGCCCAGCATCTCAGACTTCAGCAGCTGTATTGACCCAGTGCTTTTCTCTTGATTTCATTCTCTAATTTTCCACATTTTCGGACAATTCCTTAATTCTCTAAGTAGTTCTTGTTATATTGCATGTTAATTTCACAAAGGTTGCATTAACATTATGAAGCAGAGATTCAGTATGTTCCTAGCATGATGGTATTCTGAAAAGTTGTGAGATCTTCGTTCTTACCTGCTTTGCCTGGTGCATCAACCCCCTGAATCAGCATATCACACTATAACAAACTTGGGGACAGGGCCTAGGATGCTTTTCTGGGTAGTAACACATATGGGATTGTGCCCATCAGGGAAGAATAAATCTGTTACTTGGTGGGTGAATGTCCTACCACCTAGACACTGATTTTAAGAGACAGATGGGAAAAATTATACAAGCTGCTACTGAGAAATGATTGGCCAACAACAATAAGGAAACTAACGACATTGAGAGGCTGTGAAAAGAGATGCCAGTGACAAGATAGATGTTCTCAATCAGATGGGGAGAAAGAACTTTTTCAAGTACATTGACTTAGTCAATCTGGATATAACAAATGCCGAAATGCTCCTGTTGTTCACAGAGAGTACGATTTGGCTATCACATTTTTTCTTCTGAGTGATGATACTGAAGTTTGAAAACACCCAGGCTGATTGCCAGAACCCAGACAGGGTTTGTTTATTTGCAGTCCAAACGCTTTTGGGAGGGAGCCCCTTGCAGGCATCCCCCTGTGTTTCCGCAGGAAGAGGAGGCAGGTCTCGCACTGTGGCTGCCTGTTCACACCCGCAGCATGCGGCTGCTGCTGAGGGATTGCACTCCCAGTGCCTGCAGCCTCCCCAGCCCACATTGCCTTGCACATGACTTTGCAAGCCCACAGAAAGATTGAAGATTCAAGTCTGTTGTGATTTATATGCTGCAATGAGCAGCTCCTCCCTATAGTCACCTGGATTGTCACCTTTTTGAGGACAACTCTGCTTTCTCCTTCATTTCAGTTATGAAATATCATTCTGTGTTCTGAGGAACCCTGCAATTTGATAAAAATTAAGGCTTGTGGTCATTTGCCATAATTTGCACTCTGCATTTGATATTATTACTCTTTGAAACTCTGGGCAAAAGCCTGTTTTCTTTTATTGTTTCTTATGGTTTTTTTTCCTAAGCTTTAAACTACGTTTATTTTTTAATTAAAATTACACTTTAATATTGAATTAAGTTGTAGCCAGGTGGGGGTTGGTCTCTTCTCCCAGGCACTCAGCAATAGGACAAGGGGGCACGGGCTCAAGCTCTGCCAGGGGAAATTTAAGTTGGAGATCAGAAAAAAATTCTTTCCAGAGAGAGTAATCAGGCATTGGAATGGGCTGCCCAGAGAGGGGGTGGATTCCCCATCCTTGGAGGTTTTTAAACTCAGATTGGACATGGCACTGAGTGCCATGATCTGGTAAATGGACTGGAGTTGGACCAAGGGTTGGACTTGATGATCTCGGAGGTCTTTTCCAACCCAATCGATTCTATGATTCTATGAATAACATGCAGGTCTTGGAAAATGTGAGCATTTTGCTTTTGTAATTAAAAGTAATGTACCTTTTTCTGATACTCAGGGCTTGCAGCTACATACTGGACATGTTTGGTCTTTAAAGACAGTTTTGAGTGTCCCGTATGTAAAGTTTAAATAGTAAAATTAAAGATAGTTTTGAATGTCCCTTATTTGAAGTTTAAATAGTAAAATTTAAAAGTCAATGTACCTTTTAAAAGTTTTTGTTAGCGTATGAACATCAGTACTTTTCCTTTGTATCTCCCCTATATTTTTTAGTAGATTTAAATAAAATGCTCTGCATTTTATCTTTTTTGCGGTATGAAAGACTGGAAGACAGATTGAGTGTGATAAATCACATTGTGCATGAATCTCCACACAGTTTGCCAAGTCCACACTGAGTGTTGGCAGTGCTGATCCACCTGTGAATCTGAGTGGAGTCAGTGGGAGCTGCTGTACCTTACAGTACCCAGAAACCTGTGCCAGTCTGTGGAGAGGGAAATACGTTTCGTGGGGATTTTTTCCATGCCTCAATCTCTGCTATAGTAATCAGTATTTTTAGTAGTAGTAGATATCAAGTCCTCACATGATTTTTAAAGTTGGTAGAGTTCCTTATGAGCATAAAATTTTACAGGAATTTACATTTCTTGATGTGTTGTAGTGGATTTTCTTTTGACTTCTTGATTAGGTGGAACAATGTTAGGGCTGATTGGTCTTTTGATGATATTCACACAAGTACAAATCTATCCTTGGAAGTGTGCTAGTGTGCTAACACTGTCTCAATGTAAGAACAGTTCTGTGCTAATTTTAGGGCAAACCAAAGGTTTATAAGATTTTAGTTACATTTATTATGAAGAATGTTGCTACAAGGTTGTTTAATTTATTGTCTCTTTCTTTATTACTGCAGGCCACAGCCCTCCCAAAATAAGGTAAGCACCTGCTTAATTGATTGGTAATAAATATATATTAAAATATTACTAGATAAAATCTTTCAAGTTTTGAAGCTGTTTTAAGTTTGAATGTGTCCAAAAAAAGCCACAGTGATCCTGTTTAATTCCAAAAATTACAGGAAATACTATCATATTTTACAGTTAGTAGCTGCAGAAAATACATGGGAAAGCACTTCTTTGCCTCAGTTGATGGAATCCAAAAATTTAAAGGAAAGAGAAGCTGCCGCTTTTAAATCAGGTATGTGTGTATCTGTGTACATGTGCATACATTTATTTTAAATGTTGTACACTCATGACATAGTCCTATAAGTGCAATGAAGCTATTTAATTTGAAGCCACATTTGCTGGATTTACTTTTGAAGCCACATTTCATTTCCTTATTTTTGCTGGATTTCCACGGATGCACAAATGGATGAAGTTGGTTTGTTTCACGACTGCACAATGGATGGACTATGCAATTTTAATTAGTTGTTGATATTCAAAATTGCAAAGTAATTCTAGCCTCTGTCAAAAAAGTCTTAAATGTGCATGAATTCATAGCAGCTTACATGAGCTATGAAATTGTATAAAACTAGAGATAAAATACATAATTTGTTTGTATAAAATACAAGGTAAACAATCTGATGAAAAATACTCTGAAGTGTGGTAATTCAGTATAGTTGTTACTATTAGTAACAGTATAGTTGTCACTATTAGTAACTATTTTAAGTTACATGCAATGTACAGATTCTGAGATGCATTTTTCTAAACAGCACAGAAAATTATGAAGTTTTGGGTAGTCTTGAAGAGAAAAACATATTCAAGTTAATTGTTTTCAGTACCCGCTTTTATGTCAGCCTCATTTTCCTTTTCCTGCCTTGGGGTAGTGGCTGTTTTGTTTGAGTAATTTGTTAGAATCTTTGCGTTCTTATGAAACATTTACAAATCAATAGATTGCTAAAATGGAGACAGAGTGGGAAAAGAGTATTGGTAGATTACCAGGCTGTGCTTTATCTCTCCTCTCTTTTTTTGTCATGTTCCAGTTGCCAAAAATTGCTCTAAACTAAGTACCTTTCAGCTGTTTAGGCAACAGGTGGTCCTTAGTTACTGCTGCCCCTCACAGTGTCAGTGTGTCAGTAGCACAGGGATGAATGGGTTTTGTTGCACTTAGAAGGATTTGGGTAGTGAAGGCATCAGTACCAAAATTTGACAAAGGTGGTTCATAACTGAAATAATACTCAGGCTGTGGCTGAGAGATCCAGCTCTGGACTAGAAGCACTATGGCCAAGTGGGGCTGGTTCTTGATTTTGCCTGAACTGCAGCAGAATCCTATGCTGTAACAACCATGCAGTTCCTAATATTTAGCCTGTTCAGCAGTAGCCTCAATGCATGGGCCTTCTCATTGAAAACTTCTAATGCTTGACTTCTGCTTTTTCAGTGGTTTTGTTCCCCTACTACAAAAAAAAAAGAAGAAAAAAATTAAATGAAAAATGGGAAGTAAACATATAAACTTTTTACTTCATTTAGAAATGTATCTGCCAATCTGCAGGGAGAACTACGTAACTCAGCTGCTTGTAATAGAAGTCTGACTTACATTAAGACAGGAAAAGGAAACTCAAGTGGTTTGGGGACTGGACTTCATATGAATTCATATTCAATAAGAACTCATGTAGCAATTATGAATATGTAGAATAAGAACATTGTAGACATAGCTATATTACATCGTGGAGATTGTTGCACTGTACTATGGTAGCACCTTTGAAGTAAAATCAAACTTCCTTAGTAATCTAAAGCAAAAGTGACTTGCTGAAGGCATTTGGGAACATAGTTTAAGCCTCTGTAAGCAGTTGATCTGAAGAATTCACAATTCCTGTATCACAGTGATGAAGTGACCGAGAAACAGCTCTATAAGTAGTTGGCCAGTCAGGATTCCAAGGACAGTCACTGAATTAGTTTTCTGCTATTCTGAGCAAAGGTTGTGAATTGTCTGTTCTGTTACATTTTCCTTTCTGGTGGGTTTTCACTCTGAGTCTACCAACAGCAAAAACTGGGCCCTTAAATCTAAGTGTCTGTATATTGAAAGATGAGATTTGATGCATCCTATACCCATGAAGTGGGGCGGTCCCGTGGTGTAAAGGAGAGCACTCTGGACTCTCAATCCCAAGGACCTGAGTTCAAGTCTCAGTGGGGACCGTCCCCTGGCAGTTCAATGCCTCCCTGCCATCCCATCCCGTCACATCTCGGATGCTCAGCAGGGTCAGCCCTGGTTAGTACCGGGTGCTGTGACAGTCCCGAGGACTTCAGTGTCACTGTCCAAGCTCGCTCGGCCGTGGAAGATGGACCTCAGGGCTTAAACGGTGGGGCCAGTTCTGTGCACGCTGTGCCTCACCTAAAAAATCCACTGTGTAGGCTGGAAGGGCACACCCACGTGGGGAGAGCCCTGCCCAAATCTGCGTTCGTGAAGTCTGGCCATAAACCCATGACGTTCTTCAGTTTCTGACTGAAAGCCTTAATAGCCTTAGTGTTAACTAAAGATAAATGAATGTGTTTCATGAAAACTTCTCTAATTAAATACTGAATTTAGTAAAACTCTTCGCATAAGTTTCCAGTGGGCACTTATAGACCTGTTTCCAAGGCCGGGAGGAATTCCTTATACCCTGTTTTCTTGTCGGTCCTATGGGATTTGTTTTTAATTGTGAAGAAGGGCAAAGATGGGGAAGTGTGAATTCTCCACCTGTATATTCCTGTATATCAGTACTCTGTCTGCTAGGCTTTCCTGGATTAACAGGTTAACGTGGTGGCTATAGGCTTCAGGAATGAACAAAGCAAGTGTTGATTTTAAAGCAACTCTGCTGGGGGAAAACCAGTTCTTAAATTACTGTAAGTTCTTCTGTTGCTAAAAACTTTTCAGTAGACACTGTGTTTTATTTCCGTCAGTCAGCTAAAAATTCCTCCCACTGGTGGAAATGTTTCCATTTAACTTAGTAGCCAAAGGCATCTTTTCTAATTAAGTTTTCGGGTATTTGTCTTAACTCACCTACGGTCTATAGTGGCCATGGGTTGTCTGATGTAAGTGTAAAGAAAATACTGAACACTGCTGAAAACTTTGTGTGGAATATAACAGTGATCATTGCATCTCAGTTCCTGTACGTCTGTCGTTAGGTAATCGTGCTAGGATCATTTATTACTGTCTTAGGAACAGAGCCCTGAGCTCAAGGGCCACCTTTGACAGGAAAGAATTCAATTTATTTTCCAATTCCATTTAATCTTTGTTGGTGTTGGGGCTGCCAGCAAAGATGCCTGTTGTAATGTGGATGTATCCAGTAGGAAAAATTGACAGATGGTAACAAAATCTTGTACCAATAATCCAGGCTGTGTTTGAACTCATGACCTATATGTGAAGGGCTCAGTATCCCGTTACAAATCCCTTGAGCTATCTACTCATCTGTGTCTAATTTTCAAATAGTCTCTGTCTCATACCTATTTCTTCTTTCATTGTTTTAGGTTCCTTGTACCCTTTCTGTCTGTTAACACCATTCTGATACTCTTCCCACATTTTTATTTACTTGGATATTCTCTTTTTCAGTTTGCAAGCTTGTCTTTTCTGTGCTATGTTGTATTTCATAATCCATTAAAAGGGGAATGGTTTGGAATTTCATAAAATTGTTCAATACAATGAATTAATGCAAACATTCATTTTAGTGAATGTGACCCTGTTTCGTGTAACAAGTTCAGGAAATTGCTCAGATTTTACCTGAGGTTTTAACAGATGAGGAAGGATAAAATTTGCACAGAGATCTTGAGTCATTCTTGTGTGCATGGATACAGTTAATAAAGGCATTCTTTGGTATCTTCTCTAATCTGTTCATAAGACCTTCCTGCTATTTGGTATGAACAAAAATTGCAAATGAGTGTTTTCCAGAGATATTAATTTGTTGTTTGAGGTTATTACTATTACTGTAACAGTAGTCCTATTACAACATAGTTTTAACTTAGTTTTTATTAAAGTATGGAATAAAAAGCAGCTTCTGTCAGAGCTATCTTACTATGGTATTCTGATTGCTAACAGCCCCTTTCTCTCTTCATAAGCCTGAAACAGTTTTGTCTTTGAGCTTCTTATAATGGCTAATATCTAATAATTTTATTGACAAGTTGGGCTAACCATCTACAACTTCATCAGCAGGTCATGCCAATAGTAGATGAATTCACAAGCTATGTGGAATTCCTGTGTTTCTCTCTGAAATTTCATATAAGAACAAATTATTTTCATATGTTTTATAAATGTGAATACAGAGATAAGCTGAATGAAATTGCATTTTTAATATGTAGACTAACTTCTGTATCCAAAAAGTAGGATATTTTTATGCAGTCCATCATAGGAAATAGTGTAATTGGATATTTAACTTACTATTGACCAAAGGATCTAGTGACATGAAAATTTAATATTTATTAAATTAGTATTATTTCAGCTTCTTTAAAGGAAATTCAGATCTCCCTGTGTGATAGATACACCAGCATCAAAAGAGTTTTCTGTAATTAAGTGCATTTGTCTGATTTCCAGGCCTCATTGAGAGGCAGTCACATAAAATATCCTTTAGAAGAAAAGTGACTGTTCAGAAAGATATTTACATACATATAGGCAGTAACACTCTTCAGATCATGTGCTTTGCCTGCAAGAATGTGTGCAAATACTTTCTTTATTCTTCCTGAATCAAGAGTCAGAGACTACTAACGAAAAATATTTGCCCTTTATGGGAGTGCATTTTGAAGCATTAGGTTACAATGTTATCAAATCACAGTATACTCTTTCCCCCCTGGGCTGATGCTTTGAATCATTTAAAAACTCTGGAACTGTTTTTCCTATTGCACTTAGGTACTGAAACTTGTCCTGGCATTGGACCAAAGAAAGAAGATAAACAGCTGCTCGCTATTTCCCCAGGTGAAAACAAAACTGAGAGACAGACAGAGGCAGCAACTCCTTGGGTAGCTGCAGGAAAGGACCACATGGAGGAGCAGCACTGCAGTGTTGAATCAACACTGGATCCACACACCCAGTCCACAGGGACAGTGGGCAGGCCTTCTTCGGGCTGTTTATCATCTGGGGATGCCAGTAAAGATAACAGTTTGCAGCTGAGAGAAAGACAGCTCTTCAAGGATGCAGAAAAAATAGAAGGGGCTGAGGAGCCTGGAGTGAAACTCCCTCTTGAACCAATGGTAGATGCTTTGGTTTTAACAGATGCTGACTGTATGCCTACTGATTTGGTTCCTTCTGATAAAGACGTGCAAGCTGAGAGAAATCTGCTCAGATCAAAACATGCTGCTGGCTCTCCAGAAATTGCTAGTGGCCAGCTTGGAAGTAGTGATATAAAGCAGCAACAGACACAGCCTGATGACAATGATGAAAAGTCTTCACAGGACAGAACTGCATCAGATGTATGCTCTGGGTGTAATAAAGTGTCTGAGCATGAGAGTACTGCCCATTCACAAGTGTGCAAGGAAATACGGAGAGCAGCAGCACAGGAAGAGAAGGTAAATAATGAAGAACGAGAAGATTTATTTCTCAGATTTTTAAATGGTAACGTAATAGACACTGAGGAATCAATCTTAGAAAACCAAGAGGACTTTGACGCTGTTCCAGATATTTCACCCGAACGAGCATCGTATAACTCACTGGAAGCTTTATCACTAGATGACAGCTTTTCTTCTCTTGATGAACTTGCAAGAAGGATAGAGATTGCTGAGGTAAAGATTGTGAATTCTATAAAATCTTTAACGTTTGTTTCAAAATATTGTAGATATTGCCAACTTCAAAATGTGTTAAAAGTTCCTTAATATATCACTTTCAAATCTGAAATCTATACCTATTTAAATACTCTAAGTTATTCAGGAAAAAAGGTTTGGTTTTGCCTGTTTGTCTCCTTCTTGACCAGCAGTGTTTCTAAAAATTAGATTAATTTTTACAGGAGTGTGAATAGCTGGGGTTTTTTAACTTTTTTTTTCTGACAAAGAGGAGGTGTTCTCATAATTCCTGTTAAATCACATTTCATGTCAGAGGTGTACATAATGCCTATAATGTAACGTGCTTCATTTCTTCTCATAGAACAAAATTTGCTTTTTTTTTTGCCTATTCTCTGTGGGTGAGAACTACATATGTATAAATTCTGTATAAGAATGTATGGGTTTCTAATTTTGTCAAGTTTAGGCAGCTTTGTTGTTCACCCAAAGCTAAAAAAGCTTCTAACCCTGAACCCACCTTCCTGATGCACTGCTGATAGGCCACAACAAGAGTAAGTGCCTCATAAGCTCATGCTTCCAAAAATAGAGAAGATTTATTGCTTTGGGACTTTTCTTGAGAGTGTATGACAACATCTTTGCTTTATTTGTCTTCTGTTTTTTCTGCATTTGGATCCATGGGGCCTTAAAAGATTTTTCTTTAAAGGAAAACAATTTATTGTGAAATGATGTGATTTCAGATGCTGGAGGGGGGAAAACTTTTATAAAGGTATCTTCTTAGTTCATCTCTATTTTTAATGTATTTAACAATGCAATATCCCTTGGCAATAAAGTAACAGTACTTCTCTATAGATCAGAAGCTCATGCACAGAGACCACGAACCTC
The DNA here is from genome assembly GCA_013396695.1 of Sakesphorus luctuosus. Classification (NCBI taxonomy): domain Eukaryota; kingdom Metazoa; phylum Chordata; class Aves; order Passeriformes; family Thamnophilidae; genus Sakesphorus; species Sakesphorus luctuosus. The sequence goes on along the minus strand of VWZD01004299.1, from coordinate 69,921 downwards.
TATGATTACTCAGGAGCAGACACCAAGCAGGGAACTAAATACTAGGGATCAGTGCAAATGTTACTACATTTGGCAATGTCTCCAGAGCTGGAAACAGAGCATTTTGGTTTCTCTCCCCACCTAAACAGTTGCTTATCTCCTTTCCAAGATCGTATCTCTTGTCTTTTTGTGGTCTGTTGAGAAGCATAATGCATACTAGGACTGAGAGCCACTATACACAAGCTCCTGACAATATGCAGATGTGGAAACCCACATACATGTTAATACATGTATTCAAAATTTTCCACCAGATCCATTGGCTTATGTTCACTTAAAGGATGCATTTCAATAAAATAACATTTTGTTGTCAGTTTTGCTAAGCTCATATACATGTATAACAGAAGAGTAATTTAAATATCATCCCTCAGCATTAGATTTCTCTTGGGCTCACTGAAAGTTCAGTGTCTTAACAGAGGCATAATGTTCTGTTCCACACAGAGAAATCCTAAATTAATCCCATTGCTACTATTTTTAAATTGCGACATTTGTGCCAATTGCATTTTAGAGGATGGGTTAGGAAGCAGCATATTGATACTGTTTGAAAAACTGTGCTTGTATTGATTGTCCCTGTGACCAATAATGATGCTTTACAGGGGATCTGGTTTCATTTCTACTTTGCTCTGATGGCAGAGTTGAGTCTCTGCAGAGGAAAAAGTACCTTGAATTTTCCCACAGTACTTTTTCTGGCCATATAAGGCATAATGTTGGCTGCATTGGGGAGAGTCCATTTGAATAATTCTTAGCAAGAGGCCTGAGTTGTATGTGAGGCATGGGGTTTAAACTGGAAAAGAGAAGAAGGATTAACTTCAGTAACAATTAAAGTTTGTAATATGCATCATCTGTGTTGTTTTGCAGTACATGAAATTTCTAGGTGCAGCAGAGTGGACAGCACACCAGCTTGTATTGTTTCATTACACACTTATGTTTTTCCAATTAATCTTACCACCCATCATTAGCCTGGGGGTTTCTTTTCAGAGTACTGAGCACCTACAGCTTTCCTGGAAGACGCATTGAAAGAGTTTGGCACCCCTGAAAAAGCAGCATTGTTAACTTGCATTCATTGATTTTGTTTTAGTGCTAAAATAAGATTGCACTGATGTTTCGACAAGCAGACTGATATTTGTACCCAGCTGTGACACTTCTTCCTTTCTTGTCCTCTTGTGCCTTTGAAAATGCATCGTTCAGCCTATGGCAGCCTAAGAAGATAAGAGTGTTTTCATACAGTAGTTGTTAATGAAATACCTAGAAAATGCATTGGTAGCCACATAATTAAAATGAATCCTATGAAATGTACCAATGTGGTAGTAAAAAAGAAAAAAAAAATCAATTTGACTGTGATAAAACTTGTCATGGACTGAATATTTCTGAAACTGCCACAAACAAATTAGAATGGAAGGCAGAAGTAAAGATAATTTCAAAATAACCTAGGTACAAAAATCATATGGTAGGACAAAGTGTTATCAATATTCTTCAATGGAAATGTAAATACTAATTTATTGGTAGTGGGGAAAGGTAAATACTTGTGTATGTATTTACAGTTAGGAAGTTTTGTTTGACCCCATATTGAGATCCACGAATCATCTCTTGTAGTTTTCTAATTTACATACTCTGTCACTTGCTTTTAGTCTGTCATTTAAAATAACTAATTGTATGTATGTATGGCCAAACTTCGTGAACGCAGATTTGGGCAGAGCTCTCCCCACGTGGCTGTGCCCTTCCAGCCTGTGCAGTGGATTTTTTAGGTGAGGCACAGCGTGCACAGAACTGGCCCCACTGTTTAAGTCCTGAGGTCCATTTGCCACGGCCGAGCGAGCTTGGACAGTGACAGGGAAGTCCTCAGGACTGTCACAGCACTCGGTACTAACCGGGGCTGACCCTGCTGAGCATCCAAGATGTGACGGGATGGGATGGCAGGGAGGCATTGAACTGCCAGGGGATGGTCCCACTGAGACTGGAACTCAAGTCCTTGGGATTCAGAGTCCAGAGTGCTCTCCTTTACACCACGGGACCACCCCTAATAACTAATTACAAAAGTGAAAATCCACTAAGTTCTGACTCTGGCTTTAAATAATTGCAAAACTGAAATAGTACTTTGTATATAGTACAGTCCCTTATACCAGGTATATCTTCAGTAGTACAAACCATGTCCAACAATGTGCAAATGATGGAAAATGACTGTAATTTTAAGATTCATACAGCTAACAAAGAGCTTTGAAGCACAGTCAGCAGTTGGCAGCAACAGATATTGGAAGTGTATAGCCTCTTCTTAGATATCTTTACTATCATTACTATGAGAAGGAAATGACACACCAATGGTGAAACAAATTGTAACCTCAACAATATATTTCATTTTGTTGTATAAAATAAAAGTTTATAACACAAACTTTTTGTGTGAGTGACAATTAGGGAAATGAGTAAATTCCTAATGTTTTTCCTGATTAGAAAATTATAATTTAAAAATTCTTTTTAGAAAGCAAAGATAATACGACTTTCTACCACAACATATGGCTTTTGGTTGGCAGTGTTTATCCACCAGGAAATGAAGTCTCCACCTATCTGTACTAGGTTTGGAGACTTTGTTTTGGGTTCCCTGTTCTCTTGCATAGCTTGGATCCTGTAGTTTTGAGATTGCAAAAGCTACGGTTCCTTATGAAATGCTTACATGGTGTCTGAGCTATTTATTGCTGTATAAAGGAGCATGGCAAGTGTATCAGCAGAAAGAACAAAGCCTGTTGCTGTGGTATGAATACTGAATCTGCTAAGTCAGCTCCCTTTCAACTCAAATTACTCATGTGTTTAATGTATTTTATCAGCAAAAGGGTTTGTCTGCTGCTTTTATCGTAACCCAGGGCAGTCTTGGTTTTTTGTCAGTTTGTCATATGGCTGTGGATTACTGCCTTAGAGAAAAATCTGATATTGCTAGTAATGAAAGTGTAGTCCTTTGCCAAGTAACCCAATAAGGAATACAGCCCACAGAAGAATACACAAACAAAACAACTCCTTGAATAGTTCTCTGCATTCAGACCAAAATACTTCATATAATGAACTTTTCTTCCTAGTTTCCAGTTTTGGAGTTTCTATTTGTGTCTATATGGTACAAATAATTCTAATAGTCAAGTTCAGTCTGTCTTCTCGAAGAGCTTGAAGCGCAAGGCCTTATTTTCATAGTTTTGTCCAGTATGTTTATAAATATACATCATATTTGTTGAAAATATGCACAATGGAGGAAACTTTTTAATATTTTATTAGCAAATGCTGTTTTAAACAGAGAACAGACAGGTAGTTTAATTAGACCTTATTTTTTTCTAATTTTGCAACCTGGTTATTAAAATTTTTCTAAAAAATTTAAAACTTTTCATAGAAGCAGAATCAGTTTCTATTAATGGTGGTAAAGAGAGACAAGCTAAAATATTTAGGAGTTTCAATTAACCAATAGTCACTGCTGCCTTTCTTTTTTTGACTGTTGATCAAAATGCCACCACACACCTATATGCCATTTTAGTTCCTGGGCAGTAATTGTAAAAGCTCCAGTCAAAAGATTTTGTGAAGGCCAGCAGAGCTGAGGGAGTAAGCTCAGTTACACAGATGCTCCAAGACCATTTTTTATGAATTATCTAGCTTAGAAATATGAAGATGTTTAAATGTTTGATGTTTCAGTAGGGTCCTTTATGCAGCTCTTTTATGTAAGAGCTGTTTGCAATGCAGTCCAGTGCAAGCCTTCATATTATCTCCTGTGGTTCAAGTCAAGAAGATGCTTGACTTGTGGTCAACTGTATTAACCACAGTTCCCTTGTTAACTTGCAATTTAAATAATGTACTCTGCCTTTTTAAATTCCTTCTGTCCTCTAAAGACTGGGATTTAAAACTTTGTTTTGTGTGCCAGCTAAGTCCCTCTTCTTGGATGTTTAATTAACGGGGGATGGATCTAATACAAACACTTTGTATATTGGAGAACAAAACAAAAAACCTTAATTACATGACTCTTGAAATTTTAAGGCAGTTGAAGTATATTTATGGCATGAAGCTGTGTCAGGGGAGGTTTAGATCAGATATGAGGAAAAGGTTCTTCACCCAGAGAATGGCTGGGCACTGGAACAGGCTCCCCAGGGCAATGGTCACAGCACCAAGCCTTTCAGAGTTCAAAAAGCTTTCGGACAATGCTCTCTGGCACATGGTATGACTCTTGGGGTGTCCTGTGTAGGGCCAGGAGCTGGAGTTTGATGATACTTATGGGTCCTTTCCAACTCAGGATATTCTATGATTCTATTCTAGGTATGAATTACATATCATGTAAAGGGGCCATTTTTCAAAATAAAGTCTGTGGCTTTTGTTGCAATAGGAGAGCAACACCAGCCACACTGATTGTATTGCAAAATCAAAAGCACTTGCCCCCCCTTTTTAAGCAAAGGATGTTCAGAATAGAGAAACCTATGTTGTGTCAATTACTTCTTTATACATTTAAAGTGAATCCTGAAACACAGCCGTGTAGGCTGACAGGAAAAGTAAATGAACCTCATTGTAGCAAGACTTTCCCCCACAAACCTTTTATGTAACTGTAATCACTGAAACACATTTCCACATAATCCTGTCAAGGATAGTCCTCTGATTTTAAGCTTGGAGAAGACTGAGTTTGTGGCACATTCAGAAACTGTCACAAGCTAACAGACAAAATGCAGCACCTCAGTTTGAAATGATGACTTGTAGAATGGGCCACATCTAATCTTAGAGCAGACTGCTGTGAATGCCCTGCTGTTCCTGGGTGACATTCCCACCTAGTGCAGTCCGAGCCACTTGGGAACAGGCGTGCCAGGCGACAGCCAGCCCGCTGTGTGGGTGGTGGGGGAGAAGCCATTGATCCTCTTTATGAAAGCAATGATGTAAGCAGAAGCTTAAAATAATCTGCTCTTCTAAAGGACATAATTTCATCTTCACCCTCCCAAATATAAGTCAAATTAAAGCTCTCCTTTATGATCCCCCTTCTTTGTCACAACAAGGAAGTATGAGTGTTGATTTTCCTGTTTGCCTGTTAAATTTTTGTGATGGTTCTGCAAAGCTAATTTAACATTACCAGTAGAAGCCTCAGAGCACTCTGGTCTCCGAATCCCAAGGTCACGAGTTCGAGTCTCAGTACGGACCATCCCCTGGCAGTTCAATGCCTCCCTGCCATCCCATCCCGTCACATCTCGGATGCTCAGCAGGGTCAGCCCCGGTTAGTACCGGGTGCTGTGACAGTCCCGAGGACTTCACTGTCACTGTCCAAGCTTGCTCGGCCATGGCAAATGAACCTTAGGACTTAAACGGTGGGGCCAGTTCTGTGCACGCTGAGCCTCACCTAAAAAATCCACTGCACAGGCTGGAAGGGCACAGCCACGTGGGGAGAGCCCTGCCCAAATCTGTGTTCGCGAAGATTGGCCATTATAGTAGAAGCCTCACCTCAGTGCATTAGTCTGTTGTAATAAGACACTTGCAGACTAATATTTTTGGTTCATTTGTGTCAAATACTGGTCCTCTGTATGTTGACCACCACCTTCACTCTTCCACTACTTTCCAAGTACTTCATTGCATTGTGTCATTAAATAATCCATTCAAGCTCTTGCAAAGATAATCAAAAGGGAACGAGAATATCAGAAGCAATAGTGTGGCACAGATCAATTTTCTTCTCTCAGTTGGGATTTTGGGAAAAAAATATTAGACTGTAGGCATACACCCACAGTGACCCAGCTCTGCAAATTGTGCAGCATCGTGTTATTTGTCCATTTGAGGGCTAGAAAACACTGCCAGACTAGAGACCCACAGGTGTAATTGCCACATTTATCAGTTAAAATGTTGCAAACGCCAAAATTGGTTCAGTCCCTATAGGAATGTGCTCTGTCCCTTGCTGTGTTCAGTGCACCATCCCTGTGAGTACAGCATGCTGCGATGCATTATATAAGATCATACCATGAAGAAAGTTTACGGGTGTAAATTATGAAGTCATTTCTTTTCAGTTTTTCTACAGCTCTTGAATTGCAGTGCAAACAGGCTTTTGTAGGTGGCCTTCTGACTTAATTCTTTGTTACAGGTAGACTTAAGCAGTCAGTTGTCTGCAACTATATTGTTACTGAAAAAGTTGGGGGGGCTGAGTTTTTGTGAGAATTACAGGCATTTGGGGTCATTTCCTTATGGAAGAGTTGCACTCAGTTGTAAATGCAATTTGTTTCATCTGTAGCACAAATGTATACATACTACTTTTCAATTTAACAAATCTACAGAGAAAGTTTTAAAAAGCTCTATTAAGATCTAGGAGGAAATCATTAAGACTTTTTTGAGGTAAAGATGCTCACAAGATAAAAAAGGGCATGTCTAAACATGCTTATTTTAATTTCTGTTTATTTCTAGCCCATTGGGAACTACTTCCTTAGGAAATCAGTTGTCTCCTGATACTTCACCTACTTTCATTTCTCTAATAACTAGGAAGTTACAGACTGCTCAGCCATCCCAGTGTGGCTTAGCATATACTCTTGCAACCAGTCCAAATGCTGTAGCAAAGAAAAGAGAAGTTATGGTTTATTGACTTGTTGACTGTATTTCTGTTTGGGTGACCAGCCTGTAGGGAAGGATTTTTGAACTGCTGCTATATCCAGAGAGCTTATTGAAATGTGGAGCTGGAATCTATCCAGAGCATTGAAGCTTTCTTTGTCCCTGGTGTTCTCTCTCTTTGGTTTTGTACCCCCACTGTAGCTGCTTGTTCACCCTGGGGAACCAATTGCAGTGCTGGAAAATTAATCTCGCAATAAGTATTTGATGGTCTCCACAGGATTATGTCTTTGGAGAGGCATCAGCAGTGTGTCATTGACTTCTTATTGCCCTCTGATCATAGTGGTTCTGACACAAATCCGCCTCTGCCACTGCCCCATCCCATGGGAGCTTACAAAGGAACTGTTGCACTGAACGCAAAGTATGATCCAAATAGCAAATGTGTGTGTATTTAACTCTGATAATACTTAAGGGCAAGCAGTGTCAGTAAACAGCAGATTGACACTGCAACTGTCCTGCATGTTAAGGAATTGATGTTTTCAAGGAGGAGGTTTCACTGCAGTGTTTAAGAAAAGTAGAATGGAAACCATTTATTAACTGTGTAGCTCATTTCTTCCATAAGTCATTGTTAAATAGAGCTCATGCTTTGATTTCTCACATCTCTTGTGCCACTGGCTCATTTCCTGATAGATTGCCCCAGCGGAAGGATTGGTGTCCATACTAAAGAAGAGAGACGACAGGGACAGTAAAACAATTGCTCAAGTCCAGCAAAAGCAAACAAAAAGAAGAGTGCGATTCCAAGAAATGGAAGACACCTTGGATCAAGGTAATTCAAAGCTATTAATTCATGGGGAGCACTTTTGGGATGCAAATGAGGTTAATCTTTTTGTTCACAAGAGCAAAGCAGGCCTTCATTGAACATACTATCTTGGTTTTTTAAAACTGAATAAGTGAAGGTGATTGATCAAAGATTATTAATCCATACCAGGTTTGAGTAGCAAGACTACAGAAGGATACAATATGCACATTTCCTTTTTAAAGCTTGGATGAGAATGAAGTCACAATTCTTTTCCTCTGGCTGAGTGATTTGCAAGTGACAGCTTATGGAAGTTCTTTCATTAATATTTATTGCTTAGAGATGGGAGGTGTAGGCTTTCTCCCTAAATCCATTGACTGTATGGCTAAAGAGGGATGCAGAAGAAACAAATCTGTTGTGCTTTGTCCTTTGGTAGCTTTCCAACCCTTTGTAGTAGACCAGGAAATTGGAGGGTGTCAGATTTTAACCTTGCTTTATAATTTAATATCCATACATATTTGCTGGCTGTCATAAATTTGGCTTTACACCTCACCACCTTTTTAATAGGCTAAATAGCCTCATGAGAAATGCAATATGTTATTTTGTTATGCTTTTCTTGGAGTTCAAGATCTCTGTTATTCAAACGTTTAAGAAAAATCCTTTTAGTTGCTAATGATAGTACTTTCTATATCTACTATGTATGCCAGCCATGAAATGGTATTAATTAGTGCTTATAAGTGCATTAAGCCTGTCTCAAACATTCACAGCCTAAAAGAGAACCTACCCCGTATTTTTATTGAAATTATTTTAAAAGTATGTATGCTTTAAATAAAATGTCAATTAGTTTCTTCTATGATTTTCCCCCAAGAATATAGTGATTCAAAAGGGAAGTTGTTTTATACTACTATTTCTATTATTTTAAATCTGATTTTGAACACACACAAAAAAGCACTTGAATCTTTCTTTTTCCTTCTTTTACCCTTTCTTCTCCCTGATGAACAGTGATGGGAGTTCAGAAATTTTCTCAGAGCCACGTCAGTCTGACAGAAGATGCTGATGTTGTTTGTGCAGATTACCAAGGACAAGTGAGGTTGTGAGGATGTAGCAGCACCTCTGCAATTTCTGTATTGCTCTTACTCTGTAATAAACACTCATGCAAAGAGGTAGCAGAGAATAACTGAAATGTAAAATGACCCTTCACATTACCCTGAAGATTTTGCCTCTAGCGTTGCAGACAAAACATGAGAGGAAACACAAGCAGTTCATGATAGGACAGTCAGTGTCATTACAAGTGAAGCAAGAGTGTTTCTATTCGTTTTAGTTTCAAAGCTTTCATTTCATTTCACTATTTCCATGAAGGCAGGCTTTGGTTGTGCAGTATTCTCATAGGTAAGTGCATTTTGCTTCAGTGTGGAATGACTCCACAAGTGCTATGAGCAAGGACAGGTACACAGACTGCAGAAATGAAGCTATAGAATTAGGTGTCTGAAAACACTGAGACACACACAATTCCTGGTATGTATTATGGTCACATTGACACAGTGAGCATTATTAAGTGTGTTTACCTCCTGACCCATTCATGGTGAAAACCCATCTCAGGTTTTCTTGCATGTGTTTGTATTGCTTTGTATATCATCCTTCTTTACCTTTTCTGCTCTTATTTACAGATGAAGTGTCTGGTGGCTCCTGCATTTTGCTGATCCTGCTGTGCATAGCAACTGTTTTCCTTAGCATTGGAGGAACTGCATTGTACTGCACCTTTGGTGACATGGAATCCCCCGTGTGTACTGATTTTGCTGACAACATGGATTTCTATTATACACAGATATTGCAGCGGATGGAAGAACTTAAACACTGGATAGCCTTCTCATAGTTGAAATAAGCAGAGACAGCACATCCAGAGCTCACCAATGGTTACTGGAGAGGGTAGAAATAAATGGTGATTTCAAGTTCTCTAACACTTGCCACCTGCAGGTGATCTGTATTTGTTGATACACTTTTACTTAGAAATCAAGAAAATTTTAGTTTAGCAATCAGGTGGCAAAATGTTCACATCTGTTCACAACTGTAGCATTGTGGTTTGGGAGCATAAAAAGTTACTACCTTCTCTTTTGAGAGTAGGCAAGTCACTTTTCATCAACTTCAGCAAGTGAAGAAGAAAGAAGAAAATTAACTGTCTTCTGTATTCTCTCCCATTGCCACACATTGTGTAAGCAATCTCTGGAAGCTTAGTAAAAGGACAGCTTTAACTTACAGCTGTTTGTGCAAAGGTGTTGCCTCCAGCTATCATGCAATAAGTCTGTGTTTTATGGAAACATTATTTTTCTTCTAAGTCTTACTGTTTTTCTCCATTTTATTTCTCCTGGTGAGCCATGTAATTATTTGGGTGGAGTGAGAAGAGTGCAGCAGCATTCATGGAGCCCTCATTTGGTGATTATTACCAGGCTGACCCTATATCTTAGAGCTTACAGTGAATATCATGAGTGGGATAAATCTGCTGGCAGATTTCACTAAATTTCTTGGACCTTTATTGTTAGTATTTATTGTATGGGTTGTATTAGAAATGAAAGGTAAAAATTATTGGTCTCACTAAACACAGAAACAAAAGTAAGATGTTTAGTAAATTATTCATATTAAATGGTCAAGTGACTTTGGCCAATTTTAAAGCACCTGATATCAGGTGTGAGGCCAACTGGGTTTTCTGTCCAGCTATGTCACTGACTTGGAGCAATCACTTTGTGCCTCAGTTTCTCCTCCATAAATGGGGAATAATGATCCTTGCCTTTGTCTATGAATATTTATTGCATTTAGGGCTCATATCTGATTCATCCCAAACGAGTGCACAGGATCACAGAACTGTGTGGCTGCAGCCTCTCTCAATCAATCAGTCAATGTTATGTAAAGTGGGACTGATCCAACAGAAGAGATTCAGAGGCTCACTGCAGATCTGCAGTGTTTAGTAGTCCAGGGCACTTGTTCCAGCAGATAAAGCACATTTGCATCTATTTGCCTTGGGGTTCTGAGACCTGTATCATAAAATCTGTTCTTTTCTATCAGATATACAAACAAATTTAGATCAGTACAAAGAGTCATTTTAAATGGGTATTTCTATCGCTTGGTGCTCAGACCTCCCTATGGTGGTATGTGAGACAAACACTGATAGGACAGTGAAGGTGAGAATTAGATACACAGGCCTTTGGCCCACACTCTGGTCAAAATGTGGCAGCTGTTCTTGCACAGAGCATAATGGTCTAGCCCTGCTGAGGGTGTTAGTGAAACAATTCCTTTACACCTCAGGAAACAGCATTTTTGAGGGGTCCACCTTGCTCCACTCCATGATTTCCTGCTTACTAACATTGTATGATGCACTGTGTTCAGGTTTAGGATATTGTTTTGTAAAATGCTATGAAGTGAAATCTTCAGATACTGCTCAGAATTATAACATTAAATGATCATGCTTTCTGGCATTTGCAAGTAAACTGTCCCTCTAGTGAGCTTGATTGTTCCTAACGCACTGTTACACTTAACGGGTTTTTAAAGTGAAATTTAAAATCATGGTTTTTTTAGAATAAACTGCATGTATGATTTCTCTGTTTGTTTTCACTGTGAAGGCTTAGTTTACTTATATACACTAAGGAGCCTCGTGTACAGCTTTATATTAAGCTAGCAAATTTAAAATGCCCAAATTAATGAAAATTTTTGCTTTCAGAAGGAAACCTGAGAACTATAGTTTGATATATTTTTTGTTTGTTTGTTTGTTGTCCTCAGAGTATATTATAATGCTAAAGGAGAAAGGGAAAGACACTTTTGTATTTTAAAGTGTTACTGGCTGGTTCAGTTTATTATTTGAATTCTGAGTTTGTTTGTTTATTTATTTAGTTCTGCTTTTAAAGAGAATCAATTTTTTTTTGTAATTTACTCACAGAGTAATTAAAAGCATGCGTTCAGTTAAAGTATGTATTTATAGTAACTATGTAGTTAGAATATATTTTGGGTTTCTATAACTTTGCATCGAGTGTTTCAGGATATTAAGTTTATTCCTAAGGAGACAACTGTTGATTTCAGGTTAAAAAAATCTTTTAAACTTTTTCTGCATTTCATCACCAAAAAGATCAAGAGGTATATATAGATCTATTTATTCAAAAGTGTATCAGACATGGAGATCATGGAGATCCTCTACTTCTAGGTTCATTTAATTAAAACTATTTTAAAATAATTATTTTATTTAAAACTGTAAAGCTATTTAAAGTCAAAGCAAATTTTAATAAGCATTTCCATTTCAAATCAGTGATCCAAATCCTGGTATGTTTGCCTTGTTAGCATTCCTAGTGCAAGGACTCACTAGTAGCAGCAGAATTGCCTACCAGAAGATCATGAAGACGTTGGACACCACTTTGCCAACATGTACTCCTAGAAAAATGAGCATCCAGGCATTCTGTGTAACTCAGCTACCTTATACTTGTAACTTGGAGAGTCTCCCCTGCTTCCCCACCTATGCCACGGTACGACACCTGCAAAGTTCCTCAGGATTTGAGGGAGCAGAAAGGACACACACGCACAGGCTGTCCAGCTCCTGATCCGAGCTGCTCATTCCTCAGATGCAACCAAGTGTTTGAATCTGGATCCAGTTTCTGTTGGCATTCCTTTATAAAAAGCTGATGGTATAAATTGTTGGTTCGTGTGACAATTCTGTTGGTGCAAATAGTTTGCATGGTCTGTAGTATATTAATCAAACTTGTAGCTACCAACATACCAAAATCTGCTTTGCATTGGAACTCCAGAGTGCGCGGGTAGGCCTGATCCTGCCCTTCCTGTAGACTGTTCTCTTGGGAAACTGGTGACATTGCTCCCACCTGGGTGTCCTGAGGAATTAGGACCGTCAGGTAAATCCAAGTGAAAAGAAATCATGGATTTGAACAGTTATTCCTCTTCTCTGAGTATTTTTAGGTAAAACAGTACTGAGCAACAGCTAATATTGTTCAAGGAGGAAAAAGGTTTCTCCCTCACGCATACTTGGTGCATTTTAAAGCCTTTTGTGTACAACTTCTTATTTATTCTGTTTCCTTCCCTGCCACTGTCTTTATGGCTGTTCTGCTTGGCAGTAGGGGAAACATACTGTGCTGGTGTAAAAGCATTTGTAGCTGGTAGGAAAATTCAGGGAATGGTTCTATACTTGACAGTAGTTAAAAGTGATTTCTTAAAATATGACTGCATTTCAGGCTGCTAGTGTACATTCCAGGGAGTCATGGCCACTTAATCATCACCTGCAGCACTCTACTAGAAGCCCCCACCTTCCTGTTTATTCTTTGAGCATAATTATTTTGGACAGAATCATGTGATAAAGAAAAACCAACAAGACTTTTGATACAGATTCAGCATATGCTGCCAAAAAAGAGCTTTCTGACAACATAATTAATGCCCTCACCAGAAAGTACCTCGACTACACCAAGAAAAGCACTGTGATGTAGCACAGCCACACTCTACTACAGGCTTGTTTTCAAGGCAGTGTAAGGAAGCAGAGATTCCACAGCCCTGGTATGCCAGCAGAAGTCTGTGATCTAGACACAGTCTGTGTTTTAAATTTTTTCCATTATCTTTGCTTTCCAGCCTGGAAATGCATAGTCCTGGTGACAAGCAGTAGAAAGTAGCGTAACGAAAAGGGAAACTTTTGTTCAGGGTTTTTGGTAAAGGGCAAGTTTGAACTATCAAATAAGCAGAGTATATTGGAAGTCCAGATTCTTGTGTGAATCTGTACTGTTCCACTAAACCTAAAGGGATGTTACCCTCCTAAGGAAACACGTTTGCCTACTTTGTACTGCAATGTAAAACCAAGAGCATCTGAAAGGAATCAAAACTATTTGTAACAAATTTAACTTAAGCTTCCTTTAGCAAAAGGAGTAAATAATTGTCTTTGAAACCATCACCCAAGCTTGTAATTTAAATACTGTAGCAAAAAAAAAAAAAATAAAAACTGTCCCAAAGAAAATACATGAACCTTTTTGGGTGCTGTGATTTCTAAAAGTCTAAAAAGACTGAGATTTTCTGTGAAATTCACCTAAATGAGCAGTACCTCCAATAAGAATTTCATGGTCAAGCCCCAACCAGAATGGAAAATGAGGATAAAACACCTGAGGTTTGGTCTGGTTTTGGGGTAGTTTTCCTGGGTGGGTTGTCTTTGTTTCAATAGTTAAACCAAACCCAGCTTCCTCACAGAGCATTGTTGCTCTAGACAGGGGGGTTTCAAGTACTAAAATGTTGCCTTACCTGCATCATTGTGAAAAAAAATTGACAGGTGGTGAGTTTCAGAATTCTTAGTAACTGGTGGGTGACCTGCATAGTGGTCACAGGACATTCTGCCCTCTGAGTACAATTAAAGAAATGAAAACCTAAACAGTTGCAACTCAAGCCAACCCAGAAGCCTGTGATTTGAACAGGAGCATACCAATGCTACACTTTGCAACACTCCTCCACCCACTTTTATTCCTTCTGTCTCTCTCCTCCTTTGCCATTTCTCTCCCAGTGTGAAATAGCGTGTGTTCTATCATTCACAGGACCAACAGGTAATTGAGTTAGGAAGGGACCTCAGAAAGTCTCTAGTCCAATCTTGTGCTCAAGGCAGGGTGAATTGAGATCAGACCAGATTGCTCAGGGCTTTATCCGGTCGGGTCTTGAAACCCTTCAAGAATGGACACTGCACAAGCTCCCTGGGTACATTCTTCTGCTTGGCTGTCCTCAGGGTGAACAAGTTCTTTTTTATACCCTCTCTCTCATCTCTCTTTCGATTTATTGTCTCTCATACTTCTGATATGCACTGCTGTGAGAGAGCTTCTTAGTAACCACATAAAAACCATCTCTTCTTTAGGCTACACACTGTGATTTCTAATGCTGTCCCTCTCATCTTTCTCACTTTTTTGTCCACTACCTTCTTTTCAGACAGGGATCCAGTGTTCTAGAATAGGGATCCTGTATGTTTCTCCCTTTCCTCTTCCACCTTGCACTCTCAAATTCAATATTAAGATTTAGAAATCAGCAGTGAGGCCACAGGCAAAACTGAAATGGCAATTACAACTACTATTGCATTAAAAACTATTGATAGTGCTCACCGGTTCATTAGTGTATGGCAGTGATTTCAGAACTTACACTGATTCTTGTACTGCTCTTAAACAGCTGGTGTTTAAAGGATCACATGCTGACATCCATGTGCCTTAATGAAATAATCTAAATATTTTTCTCTAAAACAGCTACCCAAGGAAGCCTAAAATATTAAAGTCCTTTTTTAAAAAAATTAATTTTTTACACTTTGGTTCTTTTAAGGCTCCTTTGTGTTATTTGTGATTTGCATTTCTTTGAATTAAATGTCATGGTAATTCTTCTTTGTCATAGCATGAGCCCAGGGCTTACTGCATTCCATAATGTCCAAAAATTGTGGTAATCTCTTGAACTTTTAATATGGCAAACATTCTAAAATAAAAAATGTAGAGACAGTGCTGAAGCACACCCAGCATTTTTAAGGCACGTCCTCCATTAATCTAAAATTGTTAAGCTGCTCTTACTTGAAAACAAGTTTGAATCCATCTTCACATGACAACAGATCCATCAGCTCTCTCCCTCTGCCTTTTGCCAAGGAACTGTCTGGCAAAGTGTCATCTTTTAGCCAAGTTGGGCCTCTGATACAGGACTCATTTGTGAGGCTGTTGGGACGTTTCCAGTAATGCTCCTGTTGAGTGACAGTTAATGATTGTGTCCCATTTCATTGCCTGGCAGTGAAAGTGAGTTTAAGCCCCATTATTGTGCTTTTGTAGACTGATCAAATTTAAAGATGTTACCAAAAACAACTTTCAGAGTGAGAGATGTATGTTTTTCAGAAAGTGCCATGTGCCAAGTGCAGTGTTGAAAAACTTGACTGGTTTTCTCAGTTTTGCTAAAACATGTCCAGATTCCACAATTGCTGTTTGCAATGCATGGAAGCAGGTGCTCCTGCAGTGTTTCCAATGGTGCATTCCTTAAGCTGGCCAGAATTCATTCTGTTCTCCTGAGCTGGCAGCCTTGCACGAGAAGGTAGAGGTTGGATCAGAGGTGGTGAAAGCATATATGCACTAGAAGCTGAGCAACATGAGGATATTGTTATTTCCATGTAACCTTGCACTTATAAATGTACTTTAAAAAAGCAGCAAACTTTCATTTGGGAACCATTCATCAGTTTTCTTTCACATGTTTTTATTAAAGAAAGACTGCATTGAGCCTTCCCCACAAAGAGGAATTACGACTTTTTGCCAGAGAGAACATGCATCTTGCAATATGATGCTGAGAATCCTCATGTTTGTACCGCTTTTCTGCCAGAATTTCTGATGAAATTGGTAAATAGTCTCTGAGGCCATGAGAGTAGGAAGAACATTTTCACGCTACTTTTCGTGAGCTACCTGAATTCAGTGCACTATAAAAAGGACTTGCAGGAAAAAAAAAAAGGGAGTGAAATGTTTGAATCATTAAGGATCTTTACAAGTCAGCAAGACTAAATATTAGTACCTACCAACAAAGAAACTGCCAAGCTTGCTTGGAAAAGACCCACCATAAATAATAGAAAAGAGTATATTTGAAAAGAGTTACAAAGGAAAAAAAATTATACTGAGGTTTGTCAGTGACTTTTCAAAGACCTGAGATTTTTTAGTAAATTAAATAAGGGGGAGCAACTTCTCAAGGTTGTACAAAGGTACCTACTGAGTATCTTATGGGCAAGAGGGCTGGAGAAATAATGTAATAAAGACCTAAGATCAAATATGGTACTTTTTTAATGGTAACGGTTAAAAAATATTTCTGATAATGGTATCTATTGGGGGGGGGTGGTGTTCATCAGCTTTTACAGAAACATAAAAAATGCAGAAAAGTTTAATGATGTCAGAGAAGAAAAGGGACTAAGGGTTAAAATATTGCTGAATTCTTTGTAGGACTCCTTAGGAAGAATTTAAGTGGTTTATACAAGGTCACATAGCAGGAAGAAGCAGAACCAGAGCTTATAAATCCTGTCTTCTGATCTTTTGTCTGTTACCGGTTTCCACTAGGACAACATATATTAGGAAAGATAAATGAGTACCCTTTTGTTCCTGGTATCTTTGGCTTCACACAGCTTTGAAGACTTTCTTTTTTAAAGATGTTTTATATTCTCATAAATTTTGTGGTGGTGTTAAGGAATCAATTTTATTCAAGGGATGAATTTCCTTTCCAGTATGCAGCACTAAGTCCAAATGCCATTTTAGCATATTTTTTAAAAAAAGGACTTGCAGGGCCATGGTAGCTTGTTGCTATTTACATGTGTTAAAGCAAATGGTATCGATAGACCACATGGGAACACAAAGTATAATGGCATCTCCTATCATCAGAAACCGAGACCAGGCTGTCTATAGTCACTTTGTGTTTCGCCATCTAACCCTTCCTACTCATGCTCTGTGAAGTCCCAGCAAAGCAGCAATGCCCAGCAGAATGGGCCCTGCTGAGAGTCCTGATCAGGCCACAGTCTCACAGCTCTGCTGGGCTTCACACAATACCCATGGCTGTGCCAACACTGAGGAAACAAAAGTGACGTGGAAAGCAGTCTTGGTCACCAGATCTGCCTCCCAGAAGAAATGAAGTTCTTGTGAGGCACAGAAATGTTTTGACCATAAAGTGGATCTTGTTATCACTGTCTGCAAATGTGAAAGATGCAAATAATTTCAAGTGGTTTTGGTGTCCCTCAAAAGGCCTTTAGTAACCCCTTTTTCATTTCAATTTTTGTATTACTGAAAGCTTTCCCTTAGTTGAAGGCAAAGAGGAAAATTACACAATGGTTTTTTATGTTTGGTGGTTTTTTGGCATATACTGTCTCTTACGTTTTGCTATAAATAGGACGTTACTTTTCTGAGTCAATTCACTGGGTAATAGCCCATGGTTTACCTACAAAGGCAAAATAGATGGCCATTAGCAATAAGTGACTCATGTATTATAAAACAGCCCCATTAAAAGGAACCATCCCCACTGTCTAATGCAGTGGGATGATGAAACAATATTTTCAGTGAATTAGCTGAATTTTGCAATGCGGAACAAGCCTTGCACAGCCCACCCACACTGCCAGCTCAGTCTGGCAGCTTGTTCCTCTTTGTGCTGGGACCTTTCCCAGCTATGATTTCCCAGTAGAGCAGCCAGGGAGGCAAGAATTCTTCCCTTTGCTCCTTTGACCTCAGAGATGACCAGCAGATGCAGGTCTCAAAGCCAAACAGAACAGCCAAGAGCTGCCTGTAGAGACATCTGGAGTTTCAGTCATGAAACTCCAAAACTGAGTCAAATGTTCTGCTACCAGGAGGTCAAGCAGTGTCCTTCAGGAACTGAGCCTGAAATTGTTCAGCATAGAAGAGACTGGACACCATGTCCTGTGGTCCTTTCAGAAGTATGTCAAAGTCATTGCTATCCTGAGCACACCCCAAACCATTAAGGAATCTAAACCTGCTGGTCTTCCTCAAGTAGAAATATGTAGTATGAGGGACTGAAGGCTTTAGGATCTCTGAACAAAAACATGATGGAAACCTTAAAAATACTTGCAGGAAGTTTTGACTGGAAACAGTGCTGCTGAGACTGCCTCAGGCTTTCAATATTACTCAAGTATGAACAAGAAGGGCAGATTTCAAATAGCTTCTTAAGGAAAAAAGGGCATGCTCTGTGGCACCATCACAGAGCACTTGGCATCACAATCATGAATTCAAACATGGTTTAACAGGTTACAGTAGGACAGAGACTGGGCAAGTTTAAAATAATTTTTTTTCTGGCTATTGTTCTGAACTGCAGTGTTACATAGAAGATCACTTTCTTTCCACTTCGACCCTTATATTCTTTTCTGTTTTGTTTTCCTCAAATTGTCATTTCTGCCTCTGACCAACATCCCTTTTAACTAATTGGCTCAGTATTTTTTTGATATGAGAAGAAAATGTCTGTGGCTAAAAAAGGCTGAAGTGGGCTTGAAGTAATTGGGAGAGTTGATTAAGTGATAAGGACACAAAACTGGAACTTGGGAGGGTATGATTCAAATGTCTATTCTCCCACAAATTTCTACATGGTCTTAAGCACATCACATATTTCCCCTGTATTTCAGTACCCTGCCTGTGTAGCAGGGACAATTCTCTTTCAATGCTCCCTGTGGCTATGTAGCAATATGCATTCTAATGATCCTTATAGTGAGTGGAGTAATTTCAGAAGTAAAACATTGTAAGCAGTATCAGCAACTTGATAGCCATTCTTTGACTGAAGTGGTTACCCTGCATTGTCACAAGTAATTGCAATTAACACTACACATGGAAAAAAGAAGGTAAGAAAACTCTTCTTGTTCTTTGCTTTCTCTTTTGAGTTTTCTATGAATAGATGTTTTAGAGTGGCTGTAGGAAAGAAGTACTGAAAAATAGGGAGATTCACTTCAGTAGTCCTGTCGGGTTTTGCGTTGGGTGGTTTTCTGAAGAAATTGTGACAGGTTTTAATGTTTTGGGGGGGGTGTGAGTTGTTTTAGCATCATAATGTGAGATCATACTGTGAGATTTTACTGCTATTTTTAAGCTACCTGTAAAACTGTTTTTGCATCCTAGCATTTCCCTATGAGAGTGAGGAGTAAAGCCAGTTACTTGACAGATTTCAGTCTCTGGTATCTTGAGAGCATGGACCTGTTGGTCCTTCCCACTTTATGCTATCAGCAATGGAGTTGAGATTTTAATGGTCTTAATATGATCAGTGGTGTCTGAGAGGGGTGGGGTCTGTGAGGAGACTGGAAAATAACGATCAGATTGGTTTTGAAGTGTTCATACTAAAAACTTTGGGAAAGAATCTGAAAGTTTGTCCCCCATAGTATTTGCATTTATAGCAATTAAGCTTTTTGCTACTTTTTTATTCAGTGTAGTGACAGGATTAGTGGGGATTTAGTGATTTAGATATATTTAGTGATTTGAATTCTCAAGTTCACTGAGAAATTGCCCATCATAAGCTGGAAATCTTGAAAACAATGAAGGAAGGTTGACATAAAGAAAGAAATTAACCAAATTAAGTTACACCTTCTGGTACAAACACAGCTTAGAAAGTCCATAGTGCAGGTACCTCCAGAAGCATCCTTCTATCACAGGTATTAGCTGTGGACACTGCCCCTGACTTGCAGAGACGTTTGAGCACTTTGCCTGCTGATTCTGTGGCATTTCCCCCCCTTCATGTAAGTGACTCCCTTGTAGGTTTTTGTGCAGAAGGTAGAGGTTACAGCTTCTGCTAATTTTCTTCCAAATATGTACCCAGGTGGTGGCAGAGAAGAGTGATGCCATCATAATCTCTTACTGCAATAGAAAAAGATTATGATCACAGCAGGTAGCACCCATTTTTTGGTGCTATTGGGCACATTTCTGTGGACCCATTTTTCAGACCGATGCGTGTCTTATTCTTTTCAGTTGATTCTGGGAGTGGTAAATACAGAGAAGCCACCATGTAATACTGTCTATCCCTATGTTATAGGAAAAACAGAAATGGATGTTAGAGGAATAATCCTATCAGTACCCATTAAAATTCACTGTTACCCTTTGTGAGCTGGGGTCCTTAGCACATCTCACTGAGGTGCTGCTTTTCAGCACATGCCATGATTTTTGAGGCACATGTGAGCAAATGGTGAAAAAACCTTTTAAGAGGGAGAAGGGGAAAGGTAGGTCATGTAAGTAGATGAAAATATGTCGCATGACCGGGATTTTCCTTGTGATGAAATACTCATTGCTGCCAATTTATTCAAATTGAGGAGGGAGAGAGGAGCAAAGGATGTAACAGTATTGTCCTTTCTTCAGGCTTTTTCTTGTTTCTCATTGTCTCTCAACCTCAAATATTCTACAGAAAAAATTCACCGACTCCTATTGCTGCTGCTTCTGCTACTGGGAGAAACACTGTTTTTCTAAAGTAAATTACTGATAGACTATGCTGGAAACATCACCAGAAACACATATTATCATTAAGATAAGTTATTTGCTTCCTTTGAGTTTTCCTCCTTTGAAAGGAGAATTTTATTTAAGGGTACTGCAAATTTCCAGTGTAACTGCCTAAATCACTTCAAACCAGCACATGGCCCATGCATAATCTGTACTTGGCCCAACTTGCACTAGTTTAATGTGAATTGTAGAGCAGCTTTCTCTCAAATCATGCAAAATTGTTGGCAGAGATCCAGTCTTCTATCTTTCTAAGGCAACACCTCAATATTTACAAGAAAGCCTTCAAACACTGTAGTTAAATTAGTACTAATCCATCACTTCAAGTGAATAGTTTTGTAAGCAGAACCTGATGTGGAGGAGGCATTTTAACTAAGACCTGAATCGACTCACTGAGTAAGGAAGGCAAAGAGAATACTGAATGGCTTCCCAGTGACTACATGAACAGGAATCCTTGAAACAACAGGATATGTTAATGTAATTAAAGACAACATCATAATACATAGGTAGCAAAAGCCCAAATCACAAAGTACAAGCAGTCTTATTTCTGGGATTTGAGGCATTGACTTTCCAATCTTAATAAACAGTATCCTTCAGAGGAGCAGCAACAGAGCTGCATTACTTTAAAACATGCAGCTTCATCAAAATCAGAACACTCTGAGTATTAGGCTATTTTCTTCCAAAACAAAATCATAGCAAAATGGAAAGTCTTTTGATAGTCTTGCAACATCATCTCTAGCTAGAGCGAAGCCAGGTTTTTGTACTCTCCCAGGTGTTCTTGCACAGATTTGTCATTGATCTTTGAATCTTGGAGGTATGCATTTTATTGCTGTTATAATCAACATTTAAAACACATTATGTATCATACTACTTGGCAGTGCACAGGCCCTGGTATCATGAGGGTTCTGTATATGTGTCATTTCTTGTTTGTCTGCACCTCCCCAAACCAGAGGCACTGAGTACCCAGACAGACCTCCTTCCATGCCATGGATATGTTGTACTTACCTACAGGGTAAGTGTAAAAGCCACCTGGCTCCCCAGAAGCTTCACTTCTGCCCCACAGTGTGACGGGACATATCTGGGGTGCCAGGGTGCTTAATTTCCATCCCATCATTTCAGTGAACCCCACGTAGGAATTTGTTTTCAAGTACATTTGGCGCATAGCTAAAACTAGTAAAATGCTTCGAGACACTCTTCACTTTAAAAAAATAAAAGTGAAAAAATATCTTACTGTTATGATTTGATACAAACAGGATTTCATTTCAAGCTATCTATTTCACATTTTTTTCAATAAAAGACACACTGAAAAAGTCCCATTACTGGCTGCTATCACTTTCATGTTGTTTCTGTATCTTACTCCTGGTGTAAATTTTATCTCTTTGGTTCTTCTAACGCTGCCCTTCATAAACTGGAGAGCGCATGACACTGCCTAATTCCATTTCATGGCACTGCTTAATTCCTTTTCATGACACTACCTAATCCATTTTCATGACACTGACATCCTGATATTACTGCTTTTTTCCTCTCAGGTTAACAAGAGAGGCGGAAAATCTATTTTAATGGCAGTATTTTATTTTCCTGCAATTCATCTTTTTCATGCTGGCTGTGTAGTTTAATTTGTTGTTGACCTAGTTCCAGTTATGAAAAATTAGACTATTCATTATCACAGTAGCTTCATCCTTTGGTCCTTAAAATATTTATGCTTTTAAAAATATATGATATAGATTACTAATAAATGTTACACTATTTTTCTTACTGAGTTCCTTGTTTCACATGGAAACATATTCTATGATTCCTTTTTAATTGTAAGGTGTAATTATGACCGAGAAGGGTGACAGTCAAATGTAGTCATGAACTAGTATTTGACCAGCAGAGCACATGATGTGGTTGTCGCAGACACCGTGGCTTCATTGCGTGAATGTTTCCCTCCAGCGATATTGAGGCAGAACAGCCGCTGTAATTAGAGGTTTGAAACTCATGTTGTGTAATTGGTTCTGCTACACTGCGCAGAATGAGTGACCCTTTTAAATAAAAGTGGAAGAGGACAGAAAAGCAGGTTAAAAAGCAGGTTATCTTGGTGATTCTTGCTAGCTCCCTGCTGGTCCTGCCATCCCCTCTAGGTGACTGATTCTTGCTTGCTTGCTCTCACTTTGGCAATCCTGAGAAAAGCAATCAGTTCTCTCAAAGCTTTTTTGGCAATTTTTCTGACTTCTAACAGGTTTTGGGGAGGAGCTGAATCCAACTGACCTTGACAAGAGGTTGCAGCTGTGAGGGTGATGACTATGATTCTTTTTGGTTCCACCTAGAATGGGAATTTGTCCCAGTTCCATCAATGAATGACTCATTTCCTGGACAGCTAAGTCAACATAAACCTCTGGTGTAGGTAAGGAAAATGCAATTGTTACTAATTATAATTTCCAGTGGGCCTAAGGTAAGTTCAACTTTTTTTTTTTTTTTACTATGTTTTAGTTAGGATGCAGGCCAAGGCTTTGCTGCTTGGCCAGAAGCTTGATGGAATCTTGGACAAAATCCCAAAATGCCTCCAGGAGGTTTCTAGGGTGGCAAGGTCCGCAGAGCAACATTCCTGGAGCCGCTCCATGATTGATACTGAAGTCTGTAATAACATGTTCACTATAAATGTTTCTGCTGTTTTACCTTCTAAGGATGGATTTAGAAACAATCCATGGAAACCTTTGTGCTATCCATACCTACCAGAGTCTTTTGCCATTCGGTTTCTGTCTGCCATAGGGAATTCTGTGAGTGAGGGAGGGACACAGCTACATTTCATAGTGAAGCTAACTCAGCCTGGGAGAAAGCAAAAGGGCCCAGGGGAATGGGAGGGGATAAAACTGCAAACATTACAGCCACAGCTCTTGGATTTGAATGAGAGAAAAACTCCTCATGGGCCTTATTTGTAAGGGTCGTTTCAGAATATCCTCTCTGCAGTCCTGAATCCTTACCTGCTGCTAAGCAATGACACAATATGTTAGTTGAGATTTCAGACATTTTATAGATTTAGTTGTTTCTAGGAGACCGATAATCAGAGCTAAGGGCCTCCTCTGTGTGTTGTATTCTCAAGCCCTTTGTTTTTTATCCCAGGTTCAACACAGTGGTTTTGTAGTCTCAGCTAATGGGGGTGTATTATTACTAGAGTCTGAATTTTTTACTATAAAAACTTCTGTCCCTTGTGGCTATGAAGAAACAAATATTTTAAAAAGATTGACGCCTCAGAAGCTAAAAGTTATATCTGACAAACCTCATCTTTACTAGATTGTTTGTTTATACTACTTATTCATTGTATGGAAATATTTCAGGGTCACTATTTATTGCCCATTACAGGGTACAAAGACTGTACAGTGTACAAAGACTTGTTTATATCCATAAGACAGTGCCAAATAAATCTCTTACTCAGCAAAACAGATATTGCATAGATTAAGAGGTTATTAAGATGTTTTTCAACCAAGCCTAACCCCAAAGTCCTTGTGGGACTTCCTCCACTTGGAGGATCTGAGAAAGATAAATGCCATGCACAAATGAGGGCTTCTTAGTTATTTGCAAGCAAGAAATTGTACTCACAATTTTTAAAAGACATTTGTGCAGACTCAAAATGAAGTCTTGGTGATATGGTGCCACATCAAGCTATGGAGATGCCCTCTCCCTTCTTGTCCATCGGTAAAATGCAGGTAAGTGTGAGGTCATGTGGTCCATGTTCTGTCTGCACA
The DNA here is from genome assembly GCA_013396695.1 of Sakesphorus luctuosus. Taxonomy (NCBI): domain Eukaryota; kingdom Metazoa; phylum Chordata; class Aves; order Passeriformes; family Thamnophilidae; genus Sakesphorus; species Sakesphorus luctuosus. The sequence goes on along the minus strand of VWZD01004299.1, from coordinate 45,889 downwards.
TGTGGCACTTTCAGATGCATCTGAGACAGTGCAAGGAGGAAGTAAATTAGCAGAAGACACATGTGGAGAGTGGAGGCAGAGGGAGTGAGCTCTGGGCACAGCTTGATGGCTTCTAGGAACTGTACAAAAACAGAGAGAAAAGCTAGAGAAATATCGTTCAAGGAAGAGGCCAGATATAACAGTGCCCCTCACTGTGTTCAGTCTAGTTGTGTGTACATCCCCAGCCTTAGTTTTGGCAGAAATTATTATTTTCACTTTTTTTCCTTCAGTCTGCCCCACTGCCCCTTCAAGAGAGAGAAAACAGGGTATGTGTGGGCTGATGATTTGAGAGAAGAGGGTATTGAGAACTCCTACGAAAAGAAAATTACCCGTAGTCTCTGAAAATGCTGATAAGGCAGAAACCTCAAACCCAAACAAGCATCCAGACTTTTATTTCAAAACAAATGCTGCCCTCTGTGCAGCAAGCAGCTTCTGGGCTGCTGCTTGGAAAACAGACCCTTTTACAGACCTTGCCATTCTCCCTGCTTACAGCAGCAGGAGAGACCCTCGCGCTGCAGCGCTGCCCCTGCCCACGGGGAGCGATGTCCCCAGCCCCGGGTGCCACCTGCTGGTCCCGCGGGCTCGGCTGCGCCGGCACTGCCGCTGTGACTGCAGCCTGGCAGGTACAGAACATCCTGAACTGGATTATCAAAGTCCAGCTCCTGGCCCTGCATAGGACCCTCCCCAAGAGTCACACCATGTGCCCGACAATATCACCCAAACGCTTCTTGAACTCTGTCAGGCTTGGCGCTGTGACCACTGCCCTGGGGAGCCTGTTCCAGTGCCCAACCACCCTCTGGGGGAAGAATCTTTCTAATACCCAGACTAAACCTACTCTGACACAACTTCAGACCATTCCCTTGGGTCCTGTCACTGGTCACCACAGAGAAGTGGTGCCTGCCCCTCCTCTTCCCCCCATGAGGAAGCTGTAACTGCAGTGAGGTCTCCCCTCAGCCTCCTCTTCTCCGGGCTGAACAGACCAAGTGCCCTCAGCTGCTCGTCATACGGCTTCCTCTCCAGACCCCATCTTTGTAGCCTTCCTTTGGATGCTGTGTAATACTTTTATATCTTTCTTATATTGTGGCACTGAAAACACACTTCTCGAGCATCCATGGCCTGTTTTCAGGTGACTTCCATGCTTATATACTAATGCATTATTTTTAAGCTAAAATGTCCTAGTTTCAGTTTCACCTGCTGCATCATGTTATTTATTTCTCTAAAAGAGATCGGTAATTCTTCAAAAAAAGTAGAATTCCAGTGTGTCATGAAAAAAAAATAGAGTAAGAAGAACAACCAGAGCTCTTACTATTTACAATTGATATGAAACAATTACAGGACATGAGAAAGCATTCCCTAGAAACACCTTCCTTCTCTGGGGGCAGGTATTGCTGTTAGGTACATAATGAAATGTAAGGACACTCTGTCTTCAGGCCCATTAAGGAGCTTTTGGTGGTGCTGCATCAGCACCTGCTTTGTTTTAGTGATGTGCTGTTTTTTAAAAAGGCCCTGGCATGCTGCCATTAAACTTGGGTTTATGCCTCTTCGTTGTTTTCATGGTTGCATGCTAGATGGTTTCAGCATTATATTCTCCCTCTGATATGAAATCCGATCATGGTGATCCAAATTGCCTTCATTCCACATGCTATATATTTTGTTAGATATCACAGTGCATTCAACCTAAACCAAATCCGGAAAATTTTGCATACTGTAGGCAGCATGTAGAGCTGGTGACTGAGCACAGCTGTCAATGGGGCTGTTACTGTCCTTGGAAACCTCAGCTACCACTGGATTTGCAGGACAGGGTAGAGCAACTGCTTTGAAAAATTCTATTCAAACATTTAGCACATAATCAAATGGTGACCTAGCCTGGGAGGTGGAGAGGCAGTGCAGCTGTTTCTACTACCACAGCCTTTAGGTCCTTCCTCTTCTTCTGAGATCTTTTGTAAAAACAAGAAAACAAAACTCCTGCTGGTGAGCCTGTGATGAGCCTGATGTAGTGCAGGGAAATATTGCTGCTCAGTAATGTCAAATGCAAAGCTCCAGTTCTTCATTCTGTTTTTCATTTGGGCAAATTAGCTTCCTCTACAGCTTTCATTCATCATTGGCAGATGGGATAACACTTCTCATTCTGCTCTGTTTAAATTCATGCCTATGCCTAAATGTGTATCTGGATTTAAGAACTCTGGAAATGAGTTCTCAGTGGGGCAGGGCAGTGTGGGGACAGGAACTACGAGGGAACTACATTCCTGATGCACCCAGAAAAGTGTAGGACAGTAAAGGTGGTTAGTGGCATATATCTAGGAGACAGGGATCTTTTTGGAGGGGTGGGGGAAACAGCAATCTTGAAAAAAGATGAATATATATAGCAGAAGCTAATTTCTGGTTATGGCTGAATGATGCAATAAAATGCATTCTCATGAGCACAGCAGAAATGATAACAAGACAGAGAACAGCAGCAGGAGGAAACAGTAATGCTGGTGCCCACAGCTTGTCTAGACAAAAGGTTACAGTCAAGAGAAAGGGTCCCACATTCCTTTGTAGTGTAAGCTCATTGCATACAAAAAGGTCCCTTCCATTCCTCATTCCAGGAGGAAATAATTAAACTGACAGGCTGAGAACATACATGTCTCGAGCTGCATATTCCATGAGAATTATTTCCTTGTCTATTTGAGATTTTTTAAAACAAATTATTTTAAAAATTAAACTATTTTAAACATTTTCCAGACTTTGCAGATGGTATGTTATTGTGGGAGGACCTCAAATCCTGACACTTAGATGAATTGCACAATTTCCTCTTTAGGCTTACAGTGGACATGTTTTAAAATTCATATCTCATGCAGAAAATTGAGCAGTCTGAATTTTAAAACAAGTTAGTGATTCACCCATTTGCTTTTTCCATAAGATTTCAAGTAAACTGATCTATATGCCAGCCTTATTTCTGACAGTTGTTTTGTTCTTGTGGTGGCAAAAGCCCTCTACCACACTCCCTTCTGTGTTTTAGAAAATATTTTTGTTTACCTGCAGTAGGAACTTATACAAGCCTGCGGCTTTTTGGTTTTTTCAAGTGCTCTAGTAACAGTTTCATTTCAATTTGTCTCTAGCACAATTCAAACTGCATCTGTTCTTTTTTACTACCTAGAAACTGAAAAAAACACTTAGCTTTGTGAAGCAGAATTGATGTGAACCATAGAGGTACAAAGATCCTTTGCCTGTTTATTTGTTTTGAAAGCATTTGTGTTTGAATTTAGCTATTCAATCAATTGGTATGATAGTCTGTAGTGATCTTTGGGCATAGAAAACCAACACAACCCACTAGAGGGAGCTCAGACACAGTTTCAGAGCTTAGCAGGGAGCTACTGCACCTCACCCTGTTACTTGCTGTGTGCTCTGTTTGTAAATCTCTCCAGCTGATTGTCTTACAGTTCCTGTGTGGGCAACTGCACAGCCGGCATTATAAAACACCTACTGAGCTTTCAAATGCAGATAATTTGCAAATCAATATTGAACCGGACAAAGAGGTTTGAAACTTTAATTTGTTTGTTAGCACTGGTAGATATTACCACAACACTTCCTCTCCAGGCCATAAAAATGAGTCAGAAGAGGTTTGTTTCACCTCCTGTCTGCCTCTTCCCTCCTAGTGCATTCTTTCCCCTTCATTAGGTCCTCAGAACCATGTACTGACACCCTTTTGTGGCACAAAAAGGTGCTGCTCCTACAAACCTCTATGTTTACCTCAGATTCTACTCTCGTCTCTGAGTGACACACCTTCCTCAGAGCCCAACATTTCACCTCTGCCCCCGACCTAATCCACTTACCTATCTACAGCACATTAGGTCTCACCAATACCCTGTGCTTTATCTTATGCTTTCCCCTTATCTTTCCTTGCTCCACCATTGTGAGTTGCACATGTAGGTTCGGGCACCGCCCGGGTTGCCGCGGGAGGCATTCTGAGAGCAGCAGTTTAATGCACTATGTACTGAAGTGAGCTCTGTTGACACGCCGTAATTGCTGTTGTGAAATTGTTTATCTAATGTTTGAGAAGTGATTAAGGAGTAAAGACCTTTATCAATGTGCTTGCCTTGTGGTCAGGTGTCATCTGCCACTAGGCAGTCCTCCCCACATCACGCAGTCGCTGCTCACGTGGAGACATTTGTTCCTGTTCTGACACGAGTTGGCACATAGCAGACTTGAGATCCCCTGCTGTTGCCACATTAGCTCATCCTTCCTTTAGAAAACACTTTAAGAAAGTTTATCTGACACCTTTGAGAGCCCTTTTGCTCAAGGACACCAAAATACTAATATGTGTTAGAAAAATCATCCAGAACACTTATAACAGTCTTAGGCACTCTGCCAAAGGGGACGTGCTATGGGAGGAGGTCAGAAAAGATCACACTGGGGCCTTTTATCCTTATCATCCTGCTCATGTTCAGTAACACAGTGAAAATTATTAAGAAGGTCAATTCATTATTTAATATTAGTTGAGAAAGCTTCAGTAGGGGACAAATAAGATGTTGTTACTCAAGTAAAGCATTAAATAACTGATTCTCCATCCAGGTTAGACACATTGATGATGTTCCAGAAATTCAGAAAAGTGGGAAGTAATTGTCTCTGTGTTGGTGAGACTGTCCTGACACAAACTGATGCAGGGCTCTACACAGGCCTTGCAGAGTTACCTGGTGTGTTGGAGGTCTCTCAAGAACATGGCAAAATGTGCTGCACTACAGATATTCCCCAGGTTGTAGGATCATTTGGTTCTTTAGTATTTCTCAAATTTCAGTTACTGGCCCTGCATGCTGTTGAGCAGGCCAGTTCTACTAAATGAGGGGAATTTGCTGTCTCTGCATTACACTCTGTGTTTTTGTTCTTCCCATCCTCACAGTAAGTGCTACACAGGCTGGCTGCTTAGCTCAGGATTAAACTCAGTTGTGAGGCAAGGCAGTGGTCTGAAAGTTAAACTTCTGCTTTTTACAGAATGAACAAAATTGGTCATTTTTATGGCACTTCCAGAAAACCTTCTTGATGAGATCTATTTGTGAGCAGAAGATTTTGAAAAATGTGCCCCATTTCAAACATTACAGACAATAAATATCTGTTAGGATATTTGCTATGAGGAAGATGGAAGACATCTTGCCTTTGTCCATATTGGACACAGATCTAAATTCAGTTGCAGCTGTCCTGTAAGAAGCTCACTTAGTGGCTATTGAATAGCTACGTGGGAGACACAGAAGGAGCAGCTTTGAAGTGTGGCTTCTCATTCATTTTTCAGCATAGAAATACCTCTGCAGGGTATGGTGGCTGAGAGCACAGGACATTTGGCGTTCTGCTCTCACCCCCAAAACTCTGCAGCTGAACAAAACTAAACTCTTCTCTCACTCTCTTTCACAGGAACAGGAAGGAAGTAAAAAGAGCTCGACCGCTGCACCATTTTTTCTCTCCTTATCAGTAATTCCCTTCCCTTCAATCTCTAACAGTTCACGAGGACACAGCGTTGTGGTGGTGCAACACCAGCCTCCTTACCCCTCTCTGGCTGCTTTATGATCTCAGGAACACTTGTTAGGCCTCAGCCTTGATTAATGGTTCGTGGGCAGTTGGCTCCCCTTGAGTTTATCAGGAACACTGTCTACTCCCAGGAACTTCTGTTGCCAAAGGAGCTCCTGTTTCTAACAGCCTTGAAAACTTCTTTCTGTCTGAGTAATAGCCTGAGTGGAACATTATTATTATCAGACTTTTCAAGGAAAATTCCAGTAATTTCCAGCCTGGGTTGTGGCCAGGATGGGAATTTACTGATGACCAGAGTCAATCATCTTGCAACCCTATAAAGAGTAGCCCTACGTAAGTGAGATCCTTTGAGCTCTTCTGGGCTGCAGAGGGCTGCACCAGCGTCTCCCTCTGAGTGGGACATCTCCACAGCTTGACAACTTTCAGGTTCCCCATACTCAGAGGACCACTGATGACAGGCCCTGGGCTGATACCCCCAACTCCTTACAGCTCAACCCTTTTAGCTCTTGAGAGATGCAAGGGTATCTCATGTGAATACTTCACTGAACTCAGGGGGAGTTTTTTACAGTTATACATTTGTATATAATTTTTTGTATCTGTGAGTGTGCTTGTGTGAATTGATTGAAATTTGCTACAGCAAATGTCCTGTGGATGTTCACTTCTCAGATTCATAATTAAATTTGATTCATAATTAATTTACTGTTTTGCTTATAGCAAATTCTATTTGATCATTTTGCAAATGTTACATTAGTAGATTATCAAACAGCATGAAATTCATTAGACATAAACCATTGTTCAAGTCTGAGGCTAATTTTGGCAAGGAGGTTCACTCTGAACCTTGTGATTCCATATGAGGGTCTCCCTTACTCTTTGGTGCCCATACCCTTTTCTATCCCCAGTCTCCATGTAAATAATTCTAGATTTGGTTCTAATCAGATTTTCCTCTGTGTGCTTTATCTATGTAATCAGTGGAAGAGTGAATCTTGTCATTGAACTTTATCACACTTGCTGCCATTAATATGAAATGTGCTTCTGCTGATACCTTTGCCAGTGATTCTGCAAATAACCCAGACCACTTGTTCATGACAAACATCAGTGGAGAGTGTGGCTTCAGGGGAAGTTAGGATGGCACCTTTGCTATTATAGGATTAGAAGAAATAACTGTGCTCTGCTTGAAGAATGAGAGAGATTTGCACTCTGCTGCTACAGCTTCTGGGATGAAGACCAGAGTTTTGTGAAGGACCACCCTCCTAGCCCTTAACATAGAGGAAAGAGATGAAGTGGATACTTCAAGATAATACTAGCAAAAAACCCCAAGTCTTTGGGGGTTAAAAGATGGAATATATTACCATTTCAAAGACGGCTACAATGCTTTTGAGAACAGTAATCCTGTGTAGTTCAGCTGTGATTTATAAATGTGACAAAAAATGAGTGGTTGTGGGTTTGCCAATGTGTAAACTGGATAATCTGATAGTCCTTCTTTGTCTGTGAACAGACAATATATAATCTGAGAGAATAAAAGTACTTGTGGATACTCTGCATGAACACTGACAGACCATACACATGCACTGAACAGAGGCACCTGTGTGGGGTCAAGCCTCGACTGGCTCCCAAGAAGTTCCATAGGCAACTAAAGTCAGTAGAGTACAGAGATAAAACATCGAGGAACTGTCTGGTTTTGCCTGCAAGCAGTTTTAGCTAATTAGAGCATTCAGACATCTTCCCTTTATAATGACCTTGCTGAAGTAAAATACAAGGAATATTTCATGGACCATTAGACTCTGTTGTTATATTCACAACATACTTGAGGGAAAAGTAGCTAGAGAATGTTACAATTCAGTCTAGTACTGAAGACTGCAGCATGTGACTTCCTCACAGTTAACATTATGCTGCTTTGTCCCAAAATTTCACAGTCAGTTTCAGAAGTCCTGTCCATTGGCACCCATCAAATCACTGGTTTCATTGTCCTATCAGCATCTCCTTAGCTGTGAGGAATGCGTTGTGGTGCTCACTCTGTCAGCCCACTGGCAGTTTGCTCAGGTGAGCACCTCTTTTTGTCTTACAAGTCCTTCACCCTCCATCTCTAAAAGTTACATTCTTAGATATGTACAAAGTTTTATCACACCTCCACAGCTATTTTTAGCTCAACAAGACATACCTTGAACTTTGGATTTTTCCTGGAAGGTGTCTGAATTCCTGTTCCTGGATGATTTCCATGAAACTGTCTTCAATTTTCCAGTTTATTCATTGTAGCAAAGTGGCTGAACTGGAATGCAATGTTTTAAATTAAATTTTCAAATTAAGACGGGTTTCATATCCTTCTAGGCAATCTGATGTTCTACATTGCAAATGTCCCCCACATTTGCCACCTACTGGGGAAAACACTTTTCCTTTTTCTTTTAGCATAGTGTATTTGAGGTTCTGACTTCTCCAGTATAGATTAGTTTGCATTTTCTGAATATTTTCACTTTTTATTTTTTACCTCTCTTTAAATTATTCTCTCTAGTTATGGGAGAAAGTTTCAAACCTTTAATTATTGTCATCAAAATGGCTACTGAGCTGTGAGGTAGGGCAGAGCATGAGAACTCTGGCATTTAACTCTTCATGTCTTTGTTTACTGTGTAGCCACTTTTATTAGAGAGCAGTCTAATGCAACATTGGTTATTGCTCAGTGGCATCAGAGAAAACATGCTCTTCCTCTGCACTTTCTTCTTTGGTCTCCCTAAACTGACAAAACTATACATTTATCAGTCCTTTCATACCTGCATTTCAAGTTCAGTGTGAGAAGTGACAACTGCAGCAAATATTTAAGGAAGAGCCTGAACTCCAGTGATAATCAAAAGCTTTGACTTGTGCTGTACTTCTATGGGTTAACAGTGCCTTCATTTCTTTTCTCAAGAAATTGTATGGAATTGTGTATGAATGGAAATGTCCATAGAGCTTATTAAAAACTAAAAGGATGGGATCTGCAAGTATCATGGGCTGTCATCTGTTGTTTTTCAATCTCCGAATTTCAAAAGAAACAAAGAAGGTGGAAATAACTTTGTTCATTCACTATTATTAATTGGCTGAACATATATTGGGGTGAATAGATAATGTATACAATATATATATTACATATGGTTCTGCAGTTGGGTCACAACAGGCTTGGGGAAGAGTGGCTGGAAAGCTGCCCCCTTGGAAGAGTGATTTGGTCAATAGTGGCTGAACACGAGCCAGCAGTGTGCCCAGGTGGCCAAGAAGACCAATGGCATCCTGGGCTGTACCAGAAATAGTGTGGCCAGCAGGACCAGGGCAGTGATTGCCCCCCTGTACTCGGCACTGGTGAGTCTGCACCTCAAGTGCTGTGTCCAGTTCTGGGCCTCTCACTACAAGAAGGACACTGAGGTGCTGGAGCGGGTCCAGAGAAGGGCAACAGAGTTTGTGAAGGCTCTTACTGCAAGTGCAATGAGGAGCAGCTGAGGGAGCTGGGGTTGTTTAGCCTGGGAAAAGGAGGCTCAGGGGAGACATTATCACTCTCTACAACTACCCTAAAGGAGGTTGTAGCAAGGTAGGGGTCAGCCTCTTCTCCCAGGTACCAAGAGACAGGATGAGAGGAAACAGTCTCAAGTTGGGTGAGGAGAGGTTTAGTTTGGATATTAGGAAGAATTTATTCATGGAAAGCGTGGTCAAGCTTTGGAACAGGCTGCCCAGGGAAGTGGTGGAGTTGCCATCCCTGGAGACATCTAAAGAACAGTTAGATGTGGTGGTTAGGGACATGATTCAGTGGTGGACTGTGCAGTGTTAAATTTACATTTGGACTCAGTGATCTTAAGGGACTTTTCCAGCCTTAATGGCTTCATGATTCAAGGTTGGGTTTTTTTACAAAAAGGTTAGATGATATTTTAATTTTAAAATGAAATTAAAGCATTACTGAACTGCCACATGTGGCAAGCAGCTGTCTGTTGGTTGCCTGCAGTTTTTCATTTCAAGCTCCTCCTTTTTTTCCCAGTCTAAATGGTTTGGTTTTTTACAAATTCTTAAGTTCTGTATGGGTTGGCTTTTTGGAGCCTATTGTCTCTTGATTATAAAGTAATATTCTTCATAAATTAAGGATAAGTTTCACCATGGCACTAAAAACTGTGGGCCTGTTCTGGAAACTTTTGTTCTCATGGTCTTTCAGTACTGAGTAACTGTAGCAGGTACACAGATCTTGCCTTCTTTTTTTGTAAATCTCTCATATACTCACCCACATAACACTTCATACCCTGCAGTGAATTATCTGTGCGTTGTTAATCAGCCTTATTGCCCAACACCTCTGCCTACTCTTATGCTCTATTTTTCTTGTGTTCCATAGTAACTTTTGCAATGATGCAAGCCAACCATCTTATTTCATCCTTTGAGGTACAACGCAATTACCACATTGTGTTAAAAAAAGTTGCCTTCATACAACATTGTGTAATTAACATCATATTGCACTCCTACTGCTACCTTATTTTTTTAAGTAAAAAGTACTAATGGAAAATTTGCATTCCGCTCTAATAAACAGAAAGTACCCTAAAGTTAAAAATTAATATAAAAACCTTCATCACAAAGATTGGTGTCCAGGAAATATATGAAACACATGAAAGAAATATTAATATGAAGAATTTTATCAGAATAACTGGTGCATAAAATAAATAGGCATATAAGTGTTCTTAAAAGTGCTTGCACAGACTCCTTACTTAGAGGCTCCAGGTGGAACAGGAGAATCTAGCAAAGGGAGGCATGCCCCTTTTTATTTAAGGAATTTGAAAAGATATGGTGAATTCTCACAAGGGTGTAGGTGTGTGTGCACGTGTTCACTTGTGCTTTTCTGTCCAGAAGGAATTGGCAGAGACCTCTAGTAATTGAAGCTATTTTAGACTGAATCAGTCTAGCTAAAAGAGGCTTTAAAGAAACGAAATCTTGAACTATCTGTATGCAGATATACATGGAAAAAAAACAAACCTTCAAATCTGAAAAGAAGATTTTAGAAGAAACAGCAGTATCTTTCTTTTTTTTTTTTTTGAGATTCCACAGGTGATTCAGGTTGGAACCTTCTTTGCAGAACTGCACTTGGCAGCAGATCTGACATTTCTTGTCTTCCTATTGGATAAGGAAAAAACGTAAATCATCCCACTGCTTTCCCACAGAATAATTTTTGGAATCCTGCATTGGCCACACTAACTAGGGAGACAGGTTAACCTTTGCCTTTAGTCAAGACTACTTTAGACCTTCCATTTAAAATCAGAGCCTTGACATCGCCTTGATGTTTGCTATTTTGAAACCTACCAGTCGACTTTTTAGTTACACAGGCAGGAATGTAAACTGGCTTCGAGACTTTGATTTGTGTTCTTTTTTAACCCAGAGAGCTGGAGGGAAACTGGAGATGTCTGCATAAAGAATTCCTCAACTTTCCAAAGACAGAGCTCTCTCAAAATAAATGAGTTGGAACTACCATAATAATATCTTAGGTAAGAAAAAAAACACCACCAACCACAACAACAAAACAAACAAGCAAAAACCCCTAGTTTTGCCACATGTTTTGATACCCCTCTAGCTGTTTTTCAGGTATCCTTCTGCAATTCTTAAAGCCTGATTTCTTGCTTGTGTAAGCTGCAATTGACATGAGTTATCTTGTTCCAGCAGTGTGTTTTAAAGAAACAGGGCTGACATTGAAAGAGTAGGTGAAATCTTGGGAGCTGTGAATTGAGAAACAGGGTAGGTCTGCCCAGTTTGGTGTAATGTTTCAGCCATCAGGAGGAGACAGGGCACTCAGCACTGCATACAAGCTTGTGCTTGCCAAGCCACGGCCTATCCACACAATGAAGGTCTTATCAAATACATGTGGTCTGAGGAGGCTTGTGCAGTCCTTATTCTTTATGAATAGTTGAGTCAGGATCATAGGTTTATAATTGCCTTGTTTTCTGGGAGTGACAGGGATAATATAGAAGAGGGAGAGTAGGCAAGAGAGGCAAGCATCTGGAGTAAAGCGATGAAGAAAGCAGCCTGAGGATCCCAGGGAGACCTGCAAGCTATGTCAAAACCCTTCTGTAAATCTGCAGACTTCTTACAGCCTCTTGTTGCTGAATAATTTTAAATTTTATGCAAAGTCTGAAGAAATAATGACTTTTGTTAACTTCAGATTGGGGCGGGGGCGTGGGGGCGAATATCTGTTATTTATTGTTGCAATGCTTTTACAAAGCTTTTGCAAAAGAGAAAGGAGAAAGGAACACCAAAGTCAGCGGCCTCAAAGAAAACACTTTGACAACTGGTGACAGAAGAGAAAAACTGAGAGCAAGAAGAAAGCGCAGAGGAGTTCAGCAGCCTTGTGAACACAGATGGAAATTATCCCTGAGTGTAGGAAGGAGAGGAAGGTAGAAGAGACCAGCTTGACTAATTAGATGTTCCATGACCTCAAACACCAGAAACTGGTTTTGCAGGGTTACTCTGTAAATCAGATCAACAAAATTATCTGAATTAAAAAGGAGCACAAAAACTGTCTTTGTCCTTCCCTCCCCCACTCTTTGTTTTTTGTTAGACTGAGTTGCTTTACTGGCACAGCTGATGTTGTAGGCCTACAAACAACTGCATCAGCACTACCCAAGGAGTTGATACTGATGCTTAGAGGATCTACTGCCTTGGAGCTGAAATGTTTAGCATGTATTCAGAAAGGTCATTACTCTTCAGTACAAATCTGAGATGGGAAAAGACTGGCTAGGTGGCAGTAATTTGAAAAAACCTCTGGGGTGGAACAGATCATGAGATGCAAGTGCAGCAACGATGGGACACTTGCAAAAAGGAAAAAAAAAGAGGTTAATGTTTGAGGCATGTAGAAACAGTGGTAAGTATCACATCAAATAACCTTCTCAATCGATTTAGCACTGATAAGGTGAACATGGAGTCTAGTAGTGGACACAAGTAGGTTACAAGAAAACCTTGTAGTAGGTTACAAGAAAACCTAGTAGTAGGTTACAAGAAAAATGGAAAAGAGCTGGACAGAGTTCAGAAGAGAACAGCAAAAATGTATGTATGAAGAGGCCTGTATCGAAAAATCAAAATAATCCTTTTAGTGAGGGGTAGACCGAGAAGATGAATGGCAGTTTCCAGCTTTGTGGCATCATTGTATATACTCCTCTGGGATTAAATCTTTTGCCAATGTCCTCAAGAAACAGGATGAATGGTATGGGGCTAAAACTACAGCATCTGAAGATCTAGCTTCTGGTCTCCAGCTGTATGAATAACAAATGCAAGTGGAGACTGCCTGAGGAACTGTGTGAAAGCGTCTGTCACTGGATGTTTTAAAACAGGTTTGACAGGCCTCTGTTGGGAACAGTTTAGATACGGCGGATGCTACCTGGGAAAAAGGGCCCGTGAGCAGGATTCATGAGGCTGTGTGACCTGCTATTGGCCTCTGGAATCCAGGTGAGCAACCTGGCCATGGGAAGCACCCAAAATATGGCCATATCTCACCACTCGGTGCAGTCTCAGATGCTCCATACCAAAGCATCTCTGCAGGGCTACTGCTCCTCCCCACCACAGCAAGAACTTTACATTTTGCATTCTTCTGCCTTTGGTGTTGAGCAAACCACAAATATTTGCTGCAATTTTGGGAGAAAACACTTTTAGGTAATTAAAATTTTCTTTTTTTATTAATTGCAGCCTATCTGTATTACCTGTGCTGAAGCACCTTCAGCAGCAGCAATGAGCTGTGCTCATCATGAGAGAGGATGTCTGCTGTGGGACCAGTGATGGTGTTCCAGAGGAGGGATCCAGGGGAAGTTGATCAGAGGGATGGAGCACCTCTCCTATCAGGAAAGGCTGAGAGAATTTATGTTGTTCAGCCTGGAAAAGAGAAGGCATCAGGGTGACCTAATTGTAGCCTTCTAGAACCTGAAAGAAGTTTACAGGAAAGATGGGGCAAGACAGCAATAGGACAAGGGGGCATGGGCTTAAGTTCTGCCAGGGGAAATTGAAGTTGGAGATCAGAAAAAAATTCTTTCCAGAGAGAGTAATCAGGCATTGGAATGGCCTGCCCAGAGAGGTGGTGGATTCCCCATCCCTGGAGGTTTTTAAAGTGAGATTGGATGTGGCACTGAGTGCCATGATCTGGTAAAGGGACTGGAGTTGGACCAAGGATTGGACTTGATGATCTCGGAGGTCTTTTCCAACCCAATTGATTCTATGATTCTATGATTCTATTTACAAGAGCATGTAGTGACAGGACAAGAGGGAATGGCTTTAAATTGAAAGAGGATAGGCTTAGATTGGATATTAGGGAAATAATTCTTTACTGTGAGGTGGTGAGGCACTGGCACAGGTTGCCCAGAGAAGCTGTGGATGCCCCATCCCTGGAGGCGTTCCAGGCCAGGCTGGATGGTGCTCTGAGCACCCTGGCCTAGCTGAAGCTGTACCTGCCCAGGCAGAGGGGTTGGAATGAGGTGATCCCTAAAGTCCCTTCAACCCAAACCATTCTGTCATCCTACGGTGGCCTATCCCTACAAATATTGTTACACTGTCGGGCTCCATCGCCTTCAGCCGTCCCCTGGCTGTGGGCCTGTCCCACCCCCGAGCGGTGCCGCCCCCGCCCCGTGCGCAGCCAGCGCAGCCCGAGCCGTGGGGCGGTACTGCGGGGGCGGTGCTGACGGGGTTTTGCTTGTGGCCGTGGCGGTGGTGGCGGCACTACCCGGCACTGCCCGCACTCAGTGGGGCCGCTGCTCTCGCCATGGCTGCCGGCAGCGTCTCCAAGGCGGCCGGGAGGGCCTACGACGTGGTTGTGTTCGGCGCCTCGGGCTTCACCGGCCAGTTCGTGGTGGAGGAGGTGGCGCGGGCGGCGGCGGCGGCGGCCGGCGAAGGGCAGCTGCGCAGCCCCCTGCGCTGGGCCGTGGCCGGGCGGAGCCGTGAGAAGCTGCGGGCGACGCTGGAGCGGGCGGCCGAGCGGCTGGGTACGGGCCGGGCCGGGGGTGCGGGAAGGGCTGCGGAGCTCGCCCCGGGGCTGCGGCTCTGCCCGGGGCGGGCTGTGCGGTGACCGCGGTCTCCGGTGCGCAGGGAAGGCGGCGCTCGGGGCGGAGGTCGATGTGCTGCTGTGCGATGTGGGCGACGCGGGCTCGCTGGCCGCCATGGCGAGGCAGGCACGGGTGGTGCTCAACTGCGTGGGCCCGGTGAGTGCGGGGCGTGGGCGGGCCGGGGCTGCGGCGGCAGCGCTGCCCGCGCCTTCGCGGGCACGGGAGGCTGGCGGGGGCACGGAGAGCTCCGGGGCCCTCGGAAGGCTGGCGGGGGCACCGAGAGCTCCAGGGGCTCGGAGAGGGCTGGCGGGAGCTCGGAGAGCTCCGGGGGG
>VWZD01004299.1:16317-30991 GCA_013396695.1 Sakesphorus luctuosus | reverse complement strand
GGGGAGGGGGCTGGCGGGGGTTCGGAGAACTCCGGGGGGCACGGAGGGCTCCAGGGGCAGCGCGGCTCCTGGAACCGAACCCCAAGGATAGCCGCGTTCTGCAAGGCCCGGAGGGTTTCCCACCGCAGCCGCTGGTGGTGCCCCTTCCGGACAGGTCTCCTCACTCAAATGCAGCCGCGTTTGTTTGATATATTTCACAGGCAGCGTAAGAAGGTGATGGTGAAGTTTGGCCCAGCGTTTCGGGTTGGGCCGGAGTGTTTTAAATGGCACCAGGGTTAAAAGTGGAGCAGGCAAAGGGGTGCATAGTCTTGCTGCTGTAAGCTCTTGGCTCTTGTTGAAAACTTCCAGTGGCTGTATTTCCAGTGCATTCAGTGGGCATCAGAATTATGGGAGCTGGAACCTGGTCATGGCAATGTCTATGAAATTAAGAGTGTTAAGGCAGGGAACATGCTGATAATAAAGAGTGCAGAAAGCAGTGAGATTAGAGCAATATTCAATTGGTCTTGGTGATCTGTGATTGCATGAGACATCAGGTGTAGCAGTACCCTGAGATTAGCTCAGTTGGTTAAAACTTGGTTGTAATAATGCCGAGGTCATGGGTTCAATCCCATGTGTGGGCCATTGACTTAAGAGTTGGACTCGATGATCCTTGTGGGTCCCTTCCAACTCAGAGTAGTCTGTGATTCTGATTCTGTGCAGCAAACTCCATTATCAGTGGTGAGGTGTGTTCCTTCTCTGCACACTGCCAAGAAATAAAAGTGCTATTACATCTTCAGCACTGCTCAGCAAAATCAATAGCCACCACATTTACTTTTATTGTAGAGACATATTCTAGATAAAGCACATTGGGTGAGTTCTGGCATGTGGATTTTCTTTTGTTATGTGTGGTGTTCTTTCCTTCTATAGTATAGGTTCTTTGGAGAGCCTGTGGTCGAAGCTTGTGTTGAAAATGGTGCAAGCTGCATTGACATCAGTGGAGAACCCCAGGTATGTGACAGTAACAAAACACTACCTTTATGAAGGATCTATGAAAGGAGTGTTTGTTTAGTATGTTTCATGTTTCTGCTAATGTTTCTGAACATGAAGATAAATTCTGCCTCCTGATCTACAGTTTTAAGATACCTTTATTATTTTAAAGTACTCCAATGTGTATTAGTTGTATAGTTTTCGTGCTTTTAAGACTAGAGCGTCTTAGGTTCTCTTTGGAAATCCCAAATTGCTGAATTCTGCTTCAAGCCTCAGTCATGATTCTGTGTAGGAATTCTGTACATTTCTTTGCACTGCTGTGAAACCTTCATACCACAGACCAAGAATTTTTTATATCTATATATAGACATAGCTATCCATCTTAAAGACGCTTGTAAGTGGTTTGAAGCATGTAGGGTGCTATAATGTGACAGAAAAGCACTGATGGCTGATATTGGGTATGGCCAAGAATGGACTTGAAATATCTGTTCTGACTGTGTTTTAGTTTCTGGAGGGAATGTACCTGAAATACAACGAAAGAGCTGCGGAGAAGGGGGTGTATGTCGTTGGAAGCTGTGGCTTTGACTCCATACCAGCTGATATGGGAGTACTGTACACCAGAGACAAGTTGAAAGGTGACTTGAATGTGTGTCCTTAAGGGGAAAAGGAAATGCAGATTATGCTTATGTGTGGTTTCCTAAAGCAGCAGTGCTGCTGTGGAAACTTTCAGTGTCTCTTTTTGCTTGCCCTCACCAGGTGACCAGTTATAGTCACCCCCTATACCGAGCTAGGGCGTTGGACTGATGGTCAGACGAGCTCAGGCACAACAGACATCAGAAGGCTTGATCAGAAGGCTCACAACTTTGAGAGTTTATTCCAGATAGACTAACAGACAGTTCTCATAGCTCATAGTAGAAGTAGAGAATTCCTAGAAGTTCCTATGACATCATCTCACATCCTAGTAGATCTAGATCTCACTCAGTAATATCCACAACTTTTATGCACTCTCACATCCAACATGCTCCCACAGAATTGGTTAACCAATTCACCTTACATACACCACAGCCTCTCATTGGTCACAAGCCACACACATACTCCATGTAGCTCTGTTCTCTTTAAGGTAGAACTCCAAACAACTTTTCTTAAGGGATGCACTTCACACTCACCCCCACAACCAGTTTCAACCAAATGTGGTAGTCATGTTCTTATTCGATTAGAGAATACTGGTCATTAGTAGAGGAGGGATTCAAGGTCATGTTGCATGCTGAGAGGACAGAATCTTCAGCTGTGAGCTGTAGGCTGTTCAGCCAGTGTGTGGATGTCTTCAGGCAAATATCAGCACACTGTCTCTTGTGCAGAGAATCTTGTAAGGAAGAGGCAGTGGGGACAGGACAGCTGTGGGAAAAGGCCCACAGATCAGTGGGTAATCAGGTTTCCTAAGTATTGTTTTACAACTGCAAGCTCCAAGAAGCTCTTATGTGAGCATAAGTAGCAAGACAATGGCATGCCTTTTATTTTAATAGCAGCTAGAGGGCAACTGAAAGACAAGAAACATTTGAGAAAAAATGTGAGGAGTTAATTTTATGTAATAATACTTGATCCTGATCTCAAATGAGGATACTCTGTTCATCAAGTCTGAGTATCCAGATGTTTTATTTTATGGACTATTAAAAAGGCTGTTAAATGGGATTGGTTTACATTGGAGTGTATTTTGAGCTTTCTGTTGAAACCTTAGTTGGGATTGGATTGGAGGGAGAAGCAAGGCATGGAAATGAGTATCTGGGTGTTCATGAGGTTGTAATTTGATGTTTGATACCTATTTTGAATGAAGATGTCTTTTATCTTCTCTTACTTTGACATTATGGCATTACCACCTGTCTATCCAGTTGCTTGTTATATGGAAATTTACCTATACAAGTAGTTTGTCAATCTCAGAAGAAATGGAACAAAGCAAAACAGATCAGATTTTGGAGTTGTTTTGTTCTTCTGTTCATCACAACTAAGCATTCTTTGCAACACGCAAGCTATGCTTAAATGAATGTTTTAAAATATTTTGCACGTTTTGGTTTCTGGGGTAGTTTGTGGATGGTTTTTTATGGTGGGGGTTTTGTGTGGGGGTTTTTTGTGTGTGTTTCAGGTATACCCAAATTTAAAAGTCCATCTTTGCTATCGCAGCCTATGTCATCCTTTATTTTGAAACCTGGAGGAAAACTAAATGTTGCTCTTAATATTTCCTTTCTTTTTTTTTTTCCTCCAGTGAACTATTGACATAATCTCATTAACTAGATAAGACAAATGAAAAAAATTTAATGAGTGAAGGTAGTATTAGTGACCCTTATTGAAACACTTTACACAAGAAATTTCATACTTGCACAGCACTGAGTAAGCATCTTAATGTTATGTTATTTGGCTTAGAGATAAAGATGCAACTCTGGCTTTTCAGCGGGTGATGTCCGTGGCCTCCTATTTGAGTCTCCCAGAGCGTACTCTTGTTTTGCAAATTAATGACTGCATGTGCCAAGTAATGTTCTCTGCTCCCTTACAGGTACCTTAACTGCTGTCGAAAGTTTCCTGTCGGTGAAATCTGGACCTGAGGTTAGTTGGTTTCTGCTGCCTTGGAACTCAGAGGTTTTTGTGGTAACATCACGGTAGCCCATCAGAATAACTGTTGCTATGTTAATTCAGAACAAGGAGCCAGATGGCAGTTCTTTGGTGATGAGTTTAAGAACTTTATTCTTAGGAACTAGTAAAAGCATCCAAAGCAAACACCCTTTTGTAAGTAAGGTCTGTTTGCAGAGGCTGTCTACCTACAGTTTGTTGTGGTAAGCTGTTTCAAGAATTATTTTGGTTTTGCAGAGACGTGGGAAAGATTCTTGCACAAGTAAAACTGTAACAGATCCATAGTGTGTTGTCAGTAATCCTACTGTTTGGCTTTTTGTTTTGTTTGTTGGGGGGCGAGTTGTTCAATATACTTTAGTGCATATAATAACACATGTAGGTAGTAATTGTAACAATGTGTAATATATGTAATAATTCTAATGCCATTGTTAACACAATGCAATGATGATCCAAGCCAGTCTTGGTGCCCAGCAACCAAAGACTGCTGCTTCTGGCCTAAGCACCCATCTTTGTAGATGGGGCCCAAGTCACAGCCTGTTCTGAGAAACATCTGGAGGAGTGGAGGAAGCTCATAGAATAGGAGAGTAATATCCATCTGTTAATGAACAGGGAATAGCAGTTAATGAATATGTATAAAACTGTATGTTGGGTAGAAAGATGATTTATATGTGTCGTGTAAGTTCTAAGTGTTGGTAAGAAGAGATTGAGAATGGGAGTTAACTACAACAGGGTGGCTGGAAGAGACAAAGACATATTAAATGATGTGGGGCCTTACTGTATTGCTGATCACATGGAATGAGGGGTGGAGATTGCATTGGGTCTGGCCAAGATGGAGTTCATTTCCCCATAGCAGCGTCACAGGGCTGTGCTTTGTGTTGTAGCTACAAAGGGGGTGATAACACACCAGTGTTTTGGCCACTGCTGAGCAGTGCTCCCACAGCACTAAGGCTGTCTCTGCAACATTCTCCCCCTCATCCAGTAGGCTGGGGGTGGGCAAGATCCTGGGAGGGGCATAGCCAGGACAGCTGCCCACAACTGACCAGAGGGATATTTCATGCCATGCGAGTTCTGCTCAGCAGTAAAAGCTAAGCAAAAGGACAAAGGGTGGGGGGCATTTGTTACTGTGACCCCTGTGTTGCAGAGCAAACACTCCATGTACTGGAGTTCTGCTTCTTGGGAAGTGTCTGGACATCACCTGCTCATGGGAAGTAGAGAAGAAATGTTTTGTTTTCCTTTGCTTCCATGAGCAGTTTTTACTTCATTAAGTTGCCTTTATCTTGACACACAAGGGATTTTTTTGTGTTATTTTCTCCTCTCCTTATCCTAGCTAGGAGGAGAATGATAGAATGTCTTGATGGGCACCTGGCATCCAGCCAAGGTCATCCCACTCCATTTTAACATACTATAATACATGTAATCATAATACATGTATGTAATAATTGTAATATATGTAATAATTGTAGTATTATCATTCAAATAATACATGAAACCTTTAAATACTGAACTAATTACTGTTTGGGGTATGTCACCAGGGTGTTTGTGTACACGATGGGACCTGGAAGTCAGCTGTCTATGGCCTTGCAGATGAAGACAACCTGAGGAAGCTTCGGAAAAAGATAGGATATGCCCCTGTTCCAGTAGTTGGTGCAAAGCTTAAAAAAAGGTATAAGTGCAAGATATGAAACATGCTGTCTTCTGACAGTTCCAGTATTTAGGATACAGATTGCTAACATAGTATTAAATACTAAAAGGAGTGTTTAGGACTTCAGTATACTATGGACACATAGGTGCTTATGTAGTGAATTGAAGATTAGTTCAGCTTTACTGATTTGTTCGTATCTTACTGAAGAGAGACTATGTCCCAGCATTTACTGGGTTTCAAAGTTAACTTGTTCTAAAAGACTTTTAGTGATATGGCAAACTTTTGATTTCAGAAGTGATTAGTAGAATGGGGGAAAACAAAAAGAGACTGTTTTATTGATTATCAAATTTGTCCTTGCTATAGTGCATGGAATTTTGAGTGAGCCAGGGATAAATTTAGACTTGTTGGCTCTCAGTGGAAAGAGATAATGTTATAAAAATGTTTGAGAGAAAGTGGATAGTGGTAAGGCCATTATGATCAGTTTCTTTTGGTTTACATAAACATTGGAACATTTTTTATGACTTTTTTTTTCTATTTGCAGAGGATTTTTGTTTTACAATCAGGAATTCAAAGAGTACTCCATTCCATTCATGGGATCTGATGCATCCGTTGTGAAACGGACTCAGCGTTATTTGCACACAGAGTTGCAGGAAACACCTGTAAGTTGCTGTTACTTGTATACTATGTCTTCTGGGGGCACTGGCCTTGTTTCATGCTGCTTTATACTGTGGCTGATGAGCCTGCCTTTGGCTGCTAATATGATAGTTTTGAGAGTGTCTGGTAGGGTTCTTCTGCTGTCTGATTTCTGGATATGTATTTGTGGGGAATGGAAACAGAAATACTTAAAAGATAGCCTTCATGATAAATACATTAAATTTTCTGATAAAGAATTCACATGCTGCTCATTTATATCTTAAGACTTCTTTGATGCTTGGGTCTCCAGTATGCAGAGTAGAGGCAATGTGAAGTGATGGTGATGGAAAAGATGTTTTATTTTTGTGTTTCATGGTTTCCTGGGAGGAGACCAGCACCAACAATCTGTGTAACTGCTGTGCAGAATCACATGCATCAGTTAAGAGATGAGAGTGAGATAGCACTTTAAAAATACCCTTGGAAGCCAGTAATGAGAAAGGCTTGCCATTGCTATTTCAGTCTCTCTTAAAAAAGAAGAGGAGTAAAGGAAGATCTAGGAAAGAAGGCTAAGATCAGATATCTTTCTGTAAAGTTTTCTATTCTTATTTACCATGCCTGTTCCCTCACTACTCTCTAGTTACATTGTCTTCTCAGAATGAATAATAAAGTGAATCATTCTTCAAAGAGTTGCTTAAAACTAAGACACTTGTTTAAGGCTCTGTTTAAAATGCTATCTCTTGTATGAAACAACTGCATCTTAATTTGGAGGTAGATTTATTTTTTTAAAATTAATCGATGCAAAAAATTTGATGTAAATCTTATGACTGAAAATATGTTTTTTTGCTTCAGGTCCAGTATGGTGCTTATGTGAACGTAGGTGGTCTTGGCTCGGTTATCAAGCTGATGTTTGCTGGCATGTTGTTTCTTCTTCTGGTTAAGTTTAACTTTGGAAGAAAACTTCTGACAAAAGTGAGTTTTCAAAACACAAAATAACTTAGTGTTTGGAGATTTTTTTTCCTCTCTAGTTTAATGTTGATCTTTATCTTTTTTTTCCCCCCTCACATGATGTAGTACCCAGAATTTTTCTCTGCTGGACGCTTCACAAAGGAAGGACCAACCCAGAAACAGGTAACTGACTGTGTTCCATCACAGTTATTCATTACATTGGTATGGTAATGGTGGAATAGTACTTTAAACTCAACTGCTTAATCTTAGAGAAATAATTTCTAAATGAATCAAAGAATATTCTGCATTGGAAGGGACCCACTAGTATCATCAAATTTCAGCCCCTGTCCCTGCACAGGACAGCCCCAAGATTCATGCCTGGAGTATCGTTCAGGCGCTTCTTGAACAGGCTTGGTGGTGTGACCACTGCCCTGAGGAGCCTGTTCCAGTGCTCAACACCCTCTGGGTGAAGAAACTCTTTCTAATACCCAACGTAAACCTCCCCTGACACAACTTCAGGCCATTCCCTTGGGTCCTGTCACTGGTCACTGCAGAGAAGAGGTCAGTGCCTGCCCCTGCTCTTCCCCTCACGAGGAAGTTGTAGACTGTAGAAGTTGTAGGCAAAGAGGTTTCCTCTCAGCCTCTTCTCTAGGCTGAACAGACCAAGTGGCCTCAGCCACTCCTCACATGGCTTCCTTTGTAGGCCCAAATGCACGTTATGTGTGGCCATTCAGATAGTCACTGAATATTTACATAATCATGCCTTGTGTTATTAGGCATCCGAGTATGTGTGACTCCTGTGAGGAATAAATTGATAATGTTGCTGGGCCTGATGTATTTACATGGGTGGCTCAGAGCACTATCAAAGTTTGGTGACCAAGGGAGACTGATTAGCAAAACCCTAGGACTGAAAGTGCTGAGACAATAAATGGACTTCAGAACAAGAATGGTTCCAACAAAGCAGAAGTGATTAAAAATTGAGATGAGATTATACCTTTTAAGTAGTAACTCAAAACAAGTAACTGTCATGTTTAAATGGATTATAGTATTTAGCAGAATTCTTGATACAGAATTTGGATACTTATATTTACTACTTGTGCTTGCCTGATATCAGTGAGTTACTGTTTTGGTTGACCATGCTTGTCTTGTTCGCTGCAGATGGATGGAACCTCTTTTACAATGACTTTTTTTGGTGAGGGCTACAGTGAGGGGCAAGATCCCCAGAGTGGCAAACCAAATGTGAAGATCTGCACTGAAGTGAAAGGACCAGGTACGTATGCTTGTAGCAGCTAACCGCTTTTGCCTTGTATTCTCTGCTCCAAAATAGGTTTGTGATTCCCTTTTGCCCTTGAGAAGCACTTGCAACATGAACAAAGTCAACAGCCTTTACAGTGTATTGTGACTTGTTTTTTTGAGATAGCCAGTTCGCTATCATTCTTGTCACTGTGTTTCCTCTGGCTTTCCCTGTTCCAATTTTCCTTTTCACCAAGCAGAGCCATTGAAGAGAGAGACCTTTAAGGATAGTGCCCAGTAGTTATAGCCTTCAGTTACTACTTGTATTTACAGTTCCCTGGGAGTGAACTTGAACAGGTCTGGTGTGGTATAATTTCTAACTATAGCATACTTCTGTTCAGGTCATTCCATGAGGGGAGATGACAGCCTAAGTGGTTTGGAGAGAGCAAGAATGTACATTCAGAAAGGAGTTAATGTAGCACAGCTTCTTTAAATAACTAGAGATGTAGCTGAATGCAGGTGTCTCAGCAAAAGTCTGAATTTAAACAAAGGATGGAGAAAGCTTTTGCTGTATTGGAGAGCCTTCTGTCACCATGATGTGGTCACTCATGTTTGTGGTGTGGTTATATGTGAAGCAGTATTTGTCTGGATTAGATTGTAAGGACTTCACCAGTTACTTGGACTGATTACTAGGTAAAAAAGCTGCTCCTAAATGGGGAAGACTGTTTCATTGCCGAAGAGATTATTCTTCAGAATGCTGTAGGGAAGAACAAGATTACATTGTACATTTCAACACACTGTACATCATTTGGGATTTTTGTTTTGTTTGTCAGAGCCTGGATATATTGCTACACCAATTGCAATGGTTCAAGCAGCTGTATCTCTTCTGGAAGATGCAGCTTCTCTGCCTAAACGGTAAGCAGTTTCCCATTCTGAGCAGCTTGCTCTCTGTTAAAGCTACTGTGTACAAATGTTTCTCTTTGAAACCACACATATCAACCCTGTGGATTTCTGTGTTACTCCATGGCTGTGCGAGGGAAATGTTTCACAACAAGCTGATTTAAAGCCACTTCGTCTTCATCAATCTTTCAGTTTGAAAGGATGTATTCATAGTATTTTGGTCAGGCTTTTGCATCAGTGTCTGTATGTTCAGTTAATGGAATGGTTTCTCTTGGGTTTGGTGGATGCAGAAATGAATCTAGGATTATAACCACCTTGCCAAATTTCTTGTCCACTCTATTCTGGCACAAAGTGGCTTTTTCCTTCTTAGTCAGGGAAGCACATCTTTGACTTCACAAAAAGGTGTCCCTCACTCACTGTGCCACTGATGTTTTTCTCTTTTGATTTTCACCAACAGGGGTGGTGTATATTCTCCAGGAGCTGCCTTCTCCAAAACAAAACTGATTGATCGCCTCAACAGACGTGGTGTTGAGTTCTCTGTTATCAGCAAGCCTGAAGTTTGAAGGCAAAACAGCTATGAATTAACAACTTTCCTGGGTCTAACTCAAATAAAACTCATTTGGCTGTAAAAGCCTAACTGTAAAATAGTTTCACTGTGCTATTGTTTGCAGCAGAAACAGAAGAAAATTTGAGTTAAAAGGTGTAGTACTACTTGCTATAGTAAGCAAACCCCTAAAGGTTGGGTATTGAGTTTTAATTCACAGATATATTAAACTGGTAACTTCTTGGGTACTAGTTCTAGAATTATAAATCTCATTCACCTGGGTTTTTCAAGTTCTTACGTAATGGACCCACTATAGCATCTGCTTCACAAGTAACTGTAGCTGCCTTGCTTCACCCCTCCTGCAACTCTGTAAAACAGGCAGGCCTGGGATAACAAGTGCCTTAGCAGCTGAAACCACTAGTTACTCCCCCTGTATGGCATATGTGTCTTTAATACCATTTGCAATGAATCATTCCTTTATTTAATAACTATATAATAGGATTTCTGTAGTTAGGTAAATAATAAACTGTATTGTGCTTTTGCTTCTGTAAAGAGGGAGGCTTGTTCTGTTGATCATTTCGGAAGCTCTCTGACCTGATGTGACCCAGATTCTGGGTGCACTGGCCTATTTCAGACTACTTGATACTGTGACTGATGAGTTTGCTTTTTCCTGTTAGCATAATTATGAGAGTGTGATGTCAGGTTATCCTGCTCTTTGGGTATGTATTTGTAGGGAATGGAAGCCTTGAGTCACAGATGTAGTGAAAGGGTAGCCTTCATGATTTGTGGGAGTGATAAATACATTCAATTATTTTTCTGTGTGGAGACTTTTTTGTTGTATCAATAGAACTTGCAAAAACCCTGACAATTACTCTGAGATGTGTAAAGGTCTCTATCTCAGCTGCATCACATTCACCTTTTTTATTATCAGGCAAATCACACACAAACTGGTGCTTTATAGTATTGTAGCTATATTTAAAATTGTGTTACAGATGTAGTTCATTGTGTGGTGATGATTATAGGTGCTGCTTCTTAAGTCTATGCCTTCACTGCACTGTCTTCAAGAACCTGAAGTTAAAAAATGTCTGTTAATACTTTATTCATTACCAGACTAACTTCACACTGAGCTAGATGAAACTGAGCACAGTGAAAAGCTGCTTTTCCTTTCAGATCATCTCCAACTGTAAAGTTACAAACACAAAACATACTCTCTCCTAGAGATGAAAGTTTATACATTTAAGGGACAAATCCAAGCAGTCAGTGTTTGCAATTCACCAGTTCCCTTTCTGATATTTCCGTTCAGGAGTAACAATTTGCCACCTCCCAGTGCCAGTCAGCAGTTGTACAATACAAGGTGTGTACACAACTGGTTGGCAGTGATCATCACACTGTAGTGCCTTCTGCACTACTCCACATCCGCACAGGGTGACCCATTCTGTGTCTGACAGGGAAAATACAATTATGTCCCCAGAGTGTAAAGTTTTGGTCATGACAACAAAGAAGTTATTTTTCAAATTGGTGTCCTGAAGAAATAAGAATATGGCACCTTGTTGCCTGCAATGTTATCTGCTCTCCAGTAAATCTGCAGTTTCTACCCTGCTCTTCCAAAAGGCACACAACTTCAACTGTTATTCCACATGGCAACATTTCCAGTTGCTGTGTCCAACATGGCAACTCAGAAAAGCAACAGACACAGCTTATTTCTTCACTGATTCATCAGCTGTGCACGAGATGAAATGAAGTGACACTGCTGCAAAAATACCTACACATCTTCATGTAGAAGCGTTCAGGTCTTCTTAACTCAGCTCAGAAATACTTTACAGTATTGAAAGGGTTTAAAAAGAGAAGGTGGTTCAAGGGTAGGGCTGATACCACAACAAAAAAGTTATGATTCAGAGATATCACAACAATTTTGTTCAGGTAGGCAAAGGCAAAAAGATGAGACCAAAGGCCATGGCTTGCATGGTATCAGTTTGGCAGCAATGAATAGAAATGCAGCTTAACACAAAAAACTGATAACTAAAATTACCGCAAAAAGTCATCACTGAATTTGATGGACACATCAGTTGGCTGACATCACTTAGCTGTCATTCATGTAACTTGGTTAAGAATCTGAAGCATGAACATTTGCCTTCTAGGAATGCATGTCAAACTATACAGAGCTACTGAGCACTTAAATACTGAGATAGTTAAGCTACAAATTGTATCTTTAAGTGGCTAACTGCAGATTGAAAAGTCCAAGTTTAACTTACTTTTTCCCATGCAATAAAAATAAGTGCATTTCTCAAAGCTATGGGAGAAGCTGCAATTAACTGAGAACTAAACTTCTTTCTTCAAGACTGTTCCAACTTACTGCTTCCAGAAGGTCTGTGTATAAAATAACCACATGCATACTGAATCCAGCAGTGTTTCTGTTCAAATACTTTGGTGGTTTCATTTTAAACAAAGCTCACAAGTTTTTCTTTTGGTTGGTTGCTATCAGCTTTTTAAAATACAAACCTTAACTACAAGAGGAGTCTCCAGTAAATTCAGCTCTGATGCCCTTGGAAAATTCTTCTGAGAGATGGAGTGATGTGTATTTGATTTCAGTGGGCTGGATGCAACAAAAGAAGTGGAAGCTCTGCACGGTGACTGCCAGCTTTCATCCTGTGCCACAGAACAGGCAGGAACAGGACGAACCACCAAATCCAGCAATCTGTTAAGATACACATTTTAAACTACAATAAATACCTGGAAAAAGTCATGCTATGATCATCTGTGACGATACAGAACAAAAACATTTGATGTAAAACAAGTACAGGCAAAGCCTCACTGCTAGGGAGATGTATTAGACCCACAAACAAGTGACAGGCACTTTGATGTGTCTATCAAAGTTTATCCACCAACAGCTTGATGGTAGTCAAAGTTTTAGTGTCAGCTATCTTAAACTCTGTAAGTACATTTACCATATGTAAATACATGTATTTGCATAACTATCACACCAGAAAAATTGTCTCTCCAAGTATTAGTTTTGATGAATTGACTCATAAATGTTATATGTTGTAAGTACGAAGAAGTGAAACAAAGCTTTATTCACATGTACCTTCTCACAAAACCCTAACATAGTTCAGACAATTTTCTCTCTTTCACTCTCTTCCCCCAAACCTGTAGCTCAAGACTTAAGCTTTGTGAAAAGGCTGCTTACCTATCATAAGGTGAGCTACTTCTTTTCTGCTCTTTTCCTAACCATACTTCTCCAATTTTGGACAATACTTTACTGATGAAAGTTGCTCTTGTATGCACATTTCCTGCATTACCTTGTCTTGTTACTGCTGATAATGCCTTTGGCCTTGGGTCTGTAAAGCAAGAGGGAAAATACCAGTCTTGTGTAATCAAAGTGATGGTTGGTTATCCATATTTATCCCTTCTAAAAGTTACCTTCTCTTAAGACTGATGAAGACAGACTGTAAGGCTTGGATCTCTCCACAGCCAGCTTCCTTTGAACTGTAGGCAGGATTTTGCTGTATTGGTCTAACAGAGAATTTCTGGCAACTGCTCTCTCTCTCAAGTGAGGATCACGATCATTCTGACAAATAAAATATGTAAAGCAAGAAGTTAACTATTTACAAGAAATTTGTTGCATGGAACTATCTCTGGTTTTTCTATTTAGGGCCTAAATTTGCCCTATAGATACAGTAAAATACATCCACTGCACAGAACCACAGCGAGTTCTATCCAGCCACGTGCCAGTTTCACTTGGTTGTTTTAGCAGAGTGCAAGGAAGGCTGGAATAATAGAAGAACCTACAACTCCCAGTTAAAACTACCCTGGCACCCTGTAGAGCTTTATTTCCATATACTTGTTATCACCTGGGATTTTCAAATGGCTTACAGAAGAGTGGGCTTTCCCTTGGTTTTCCTGAAATAATACCGAAGTCCAAGATGACTGAATACACAAAACAACTGCAAATTATGTTGGACAAAATTGTGGAAAGATTAAAGTAAGTTAGAAAAAAACATCTGCACAAACCTCGCTGGAACACAGTTTTCACATATGCAGAACCTAAACCTTCCAAGATCACCTTCTAAGTTTTATTTACTGAAAAAGTATGCTTCCAGAAAACTGCAAATGCATCAGAGATCCCTAACAGAAGTTCACATAACAAAATTGCATCTCAGTATACTGAGAAATGTAGAGAAGAATTTATGTCATAAAAGTAGCATGAAAGTTGTGGAATCACAGATCTGGCCCTATAGTTAGAGAAAATAATTTTAAAACCACAAACTATTAACCAAAATCCACTACATGTATTCTACCTGTGGAACATCTATCTAGGCCATTCTCAGAAAAATAAAATCATGTGCAAGACACGACGTACAACACACACTTCATTCCCCAGAAATGATTGAAACAAAAAACTTCTGTAGTCTAAATCATACACAACATAGGGATCTGAGGAACTGAATGAACAGATGGGCTGGTAGACAAGATACATATTTATTCCTCAGATGCAAACAATTTTAAGTGGAGTCAACCATGGTCTGTAACATTTAAATTATAATCTCACATAACAGCTTTACCATAGTAAAATTATTCCTAGTCTTTCAAAGAATGATATAAAAACAAAGCAGAGTTTTTATTGAGGACTATCAAAACTGGTTGTCACAACTACAGAGACTTGCACACTCGAGGAGTTCCACTCTTACCATGAGATTAACCTTCATTGACTGATTCAGCTGGAGTGCTGGGATATAGTTGGCACGCTGTAGATGGTGGACTAAAAGGAATTCATGATTCTGAACACCAGCATTGCTCTGTAAAAACTTCTCTAGACACTCCTGTGAGAAACAGCACATGACAAAAACTCATTATGATTCTGCCTCTTTGGCCAAAGAGACCATTAAGACTTTTTTTTTCTTATCCACACTTACCTTTTCAGTGTCTGTGAATGGCAGCTTCAGTAAATCTTCCATTAGCCCCATCTCCTGACAGATTTCATACATGTGTTTTAACAGCTCTTCTATGTTTAACTTGGTGGTATGCTGCTGCAACAGACCCCAAGCCTCCACCATGCACCTGTGGGCAATTTGGCAGAGATGGAAAGGAATAGCAACAGTATAACCAAAGAGATGCCCCAAAGTCATTGTATTCACTCAAAGACCAAAGGAAAGGCAGAGGAACACCATTTGTGTTATCTGTCCTCCACCTCTCCC
>VWZD01004299.1:0-15121 GCA_013396695.1 Sakesphorus luctuosus | reverse complement strand
TTTTCAGTGTCTGTGAATGGCAGCTTCAGTAAATCTTCCATTAGCCCCATCTCCTGACAGATTTCATACATGTGTTTTAACAGCTCTTCTATGTTTAACTTGGTGGTATGCTGCTGCAACAGACCCCAAGCCTCCACCATGCACCTGTGGGCAATTTGGCAGAGATGGAAAGGAATAGCAACAGTATAACCAAAGAGATGCCCCAAAGTCATTGTATTCACTCAAAGACCAAAGGAAAGGCAGAGGAACACCATTTGTGTTATCTGTCCTCCACCTCTCCCACGATCTGAAAGCCAAACAGTGCAATATGTTTCCTTACCTATTGGACAGCAACACATTGAGGCAAAGCCGCACTTCGCTGCTGCTGGACAGGGACGGCTTCATCATCTGCATGTACCTGAGGGCTCGCCGGTGCTCCCCCTGGCACATGAGCGACTGAATAATTCTCCTGTGTTGCCAGGGCACAGTTTTGATTGTAGCTGGGTGAAAGAGCAGGGCCAGAGAGTTCTGGACAAGTTAGAGATCAGGTTTAGTATGATGTCTACACACACACACAACACCTATAGTCAAAACTTTCTTAAGCAAGGCTGGAGGTGGGTTACAAACTCAGATGTCTAACATTAATGAAATGTCAATAAAAATTCTTCAGTATTTGCAAATTAAAATTCAGCCATACAGAACAAAGTGAATGTTTTCAAAGGAGTAATTCAGGCTTTTCTAAGTTAACAAATCTCTGTGTACAAACACTCCCTTTACAAATACATTACTGAATAATAGGTTACTCTACAAACAAATTGATTCTATTGACATAGTGACGGCTGAAAAGTCAGTTCTGCAGCCTCCTTTCTGTCTCAAATCTTGCTGCTGCCATCATAGGTGTCACATTTGAAGTACCAAAACACTGCTTTTGAGAATGTGCTCAACAGCTCTGCTGAAAGCTTCTTACAACACATAGCTCTGAAAATTCAAATATCAAGCCTTATTAAAGCAGATTACTCCTTTAATTGATTTTCTGTCAAACTAGTTAAAACAAAATTTCAAATTATTGCTGAAGATGTCAGAGCAATGTTACCAAAAGAGCCCTACTGTTCTAGTACCTTCTAATAGCTAAGCACCATTTTTAAAAATCATTTTATTGATTACAGCTCTGCACTGCAATGTCTATCTAAGTAAACTGTTACACACTTACTTCATAATCATTGTGATCTAGGAGCCAGAACCCTTGAATAAGCTTAACAAGACCCCAAGGGATAGCAAAGGCAGTTACAAAAGAGTCGATTAAACTTTCTGTTTTATTTGGAGAGAAATGCATGATATCCAACAGCAAGTAAATTGTCTGAGAGGGAGCACCTAATTAAGGTGAATACGTTGGTAAGATCAACAATTTGTCACATTGCACTTAGCAGAACAATGAAATAAGAATATAAAAATAGTAGGAAACAGAGCATACTAACATATTAGTCTTGCCATTTTAAGCTATTATAACCTGAAGGCAGTCAGGTCATAATGATAAATCGCATTCTGAACAAGCAGCCAGGAAGAAACTCTCTTGGATTTCTGTAAGGCAATCAAAAGGGCCAAATTTGCATAATTAAATAGTGCCATTATAAACTTAGGCTCCTCCTTTAGTCAGGGGAGCTATGGGTTGGGCATTCAAAACACTTTAACTTCCAATGCTTAGTTATTGAAACAAAAATACAGTTTTGTATACTCTCAAAATGAGGGAAAAAACTATGGAAATTATGGTGGCCTTAAAATACAACTTAGCACTGAGTAATAGAAACTGGATTTAAATTGGCATGTGGATCCTGCATTTGAAGTGTCATTTTCCCTTTCTGACATTGGTTGTGAGGGACATATTCTAACAAAACAGCTTAGGGGCACAACAGTATTTAAACCCTTTGCTCTCTAGGCTCCCCTCTCAGGTTAGCCAACAAACAACAAAAGCAAGTCTGCATGTGCCAGCAGCTTAAAAATTAGTTTTCTGTCCAGTGACTGTTCTCCCTCTTTATTATTCTATGTGCCTGCACTTTTAACACAACAAAATAAAGCACTGTTAGCTGAGCTGGAAAATGGATGATTGAGAAAACCACTATTAGGAATCCCCTCTGCTCTGAAGCAGCATATTTTAGTGCACCATTCCAACACAGTCATTTCTACATACACAGGTGCTTAAAAACATTAAAAAGTGGTACATTTTGAGAAAAGCTGTGGGAAGTTTTTATCTTAAACATTTTTTTAGGGAACCTGTTTTCTCATATCGGAAAAGACAGCAGTAAAACACTTAAAAAAAAAAGATATCAGAAAAGATCCAAACTAGAAAGAAACAGAGCAATGCTTCTGCCTGGGACTTATTTATACACTAAATGTGTTCATTTGCATTGTGTTTGAAGCATAAATTAAGAAGTCTTGTTAACCACAAAGGTGACAAACATTTAAGAACATTTGTGTCCCCATCCTGAAGATGTAATAACAAAAACCAGAAAGGATACAATTGCATGTTTGTCGCTTTCTTCAACGCTCTCCAGCAAATAAAGATCCAGCAGTGCCTGAAATGAAAGATTAAAACGTTTTCTACTGCTCCTGTCTTTCAAAAGCATTGGCTTCTGGGGACTGGCTGCTGCTGCTGGTGTTTCCAGTGAACGTAACACTCACATGTAAACTAGCAGGTGGGTATTTCCCAGTTCCGCCTTCATCTCTCTGCCACAACTTCTCAACTTGGTCTCCTAACTGGGAGACCAATCCATCAATCATCAAGCAGTCAGAATCCCATTTTCCTCTGGAACAAAAAGGGGCAAGGATTTGGATACAATAAACCACTAAGTCCAGCCTCTCAGTGTAACACATATCCTCCAGTCAAAACAAAACAAACCTCCCCTGAGTCAAACGAAGGAACACAAACATAAAGACATGATGATGGTTTGAAAGGCACAAGAAAGACACTTCTCTGTCAAGAGGAAAGATGGTCCCCAGGTCACAATGAATTAGGAAAGGACTCCAAAGTAGAAATCCAAGAGAAAAGTTGCAATGACATTTTAGTTTTCAGGTTTCCTTTGTTGTTATATTAAGTGTAATACCAAGGAAGTGTAGACTGGGGCTTTTAAGTGCAAAAATAACCACTCTCCTACAGCCTTAACAGTGGGAGCTTTTTAGAGCTTTCCTGTAAGTCTTACCTTGATAAACGCTCAAGTTTCTGTCGGTGACCAATATAGTAGCTCTGAATCAAGGGGTAATTGTAGAAAGGTGCAGACAAATGCATATGATCATCTACAGGCAATAAAGTAAAAGCAAATTAAAGAAGTAAGACTACATTTTTCAACTAAAACTTCACAGTAAAAAGAAAGAAGACCAGACAAGCATCAGGAAACCTTTGTCTCTCAAAGAAGCCAATCCTTTTTCTACCTTTGCTAAAAGTGATCTAAGACAGAAGGTTTTATTACTTCTTCTTGTCTCAAGATCCATTTCAAGTTTTCAGCTCATGTAGCACTCAGAGCATTTAGTGTAAGCACATTTTCACTAATAATTAAACAACTCTCAAAAGGAATGTTTTTTTGAATGTGTCATGTGAGCATTCACGAATCTATTGAAATTAAAAGCAATTCTAAGGAGTATTTTCACACTAGGCAATAAACAAAAGGTAATGCTTGACTGTAAAAAACAAATGTTCTAGTATTACAGATTATGCTTACCTAGATCCTCAGGAGGGAGACTGGATCGACAGAACCAGATGACCACTTGTGCATACAAAGAAATGAGGCTAATTACCAGCTGCTCATTTGTGAAGTCTGTAGATCCTGCAAAAAAAAGCATGAGATGATAAAACATGAACTATCAAATACACTCAAAGAAGACATTAGTTTCTCACATAGCAGAGATTTTTAACACAGCAAAGGGATGGTCATCTATTCCCCTCAGTATGCCAACAACAATATATAATATTGCGAGCTACAAAAATTCGAGGAATACTTTTCAGCATTACCACTTAATTGCTGTAATTGCCACTCAGTTGCTTGCACAGCTTATTGCTGAATCAGTGTAGCCTCCCCTACCCACTCATATCACCTCCACAACCAGCTGTTCCCCCAAACTCAAAGCATCTCAAATCCTAGTCCCAGTTTCTCAGATTTAAGCCCCTCCTCCCAGCTCAATCTGACTCTCTCCCAACTGTCCAAAACAACAACACCTCATGTCTCTGGTTACAACCCAAGCATCCTTCCAAATCTGCATCAAACAGACCAAATATTCAGCAGTGCTGTCACCAACCTTTCTCAGTGAGCTCTCGTGCCTCTGTTAGGAAACAGTTTAAGACTGTGCTAAGGTTGCTCAAAAGCAACTGGCAGTGCTGAAGGGACTGTAATGTCTGTGGGTCAAGGAAGTTGCAGGAGCCATCAAACAGTGGAACACCTGGGCAAGAAAAAAGATGAAATCATTGGTCTGCACAGCAATTGCAGAGTTCCAAAGGACACTTCAACAACCACCTGCAGTATCAGATACCAGCAGATCAACTGGATAAGATCCCTTACCAAGAATTATTTTGCACTTGCAAAATGCCAACAGGAGTACTCACACATTTGGTCCAGTTCATCTTTTGTACAGATCACTTTGTTCCACGTCCACTCAAGAACAAAACGTAAATTACCAGCAGAACTTGGCTGCTCTTTAAAAAGAGAAAGCAAAACAAGAAATGAATCCACAAGGTCAAATTAAAACATACAGACCATGAAAACAATATAAGGAGCATTACCTTCAGAAGTCCAATGTTTAATGCATCCAGTCAGAAGTTCTAAAGAACCTGTCTGCACAGCAGCTGACAATACAGCTTCCAACTGCTCCTCCTAAACAGGACAGACAAAATAAAATGAGAACCTCACATACTTGTGATACGTGAACCATCCATAGAAGTGTTTGTTTCTAACTGGACACTCATTCAGACATCAAAGTCAATTAGTGCATATGCAAGTAATTTCACATTCTTTTTCTTAATTCTGGCCACTGCCTGGACTGCTTGTTGCTCTGAGGAACACAGAGAAATCTTCCTCTGACATTTCAATGTACTGCAGTCTAATTCTTATCTGCATCTGTGTGCTTCTGCTTTTTAGTCTCATTTACTGAGTTCCAAGTAATTATTTTGAGTTACAAATCATCTTAATATCCATGATGTGCTTTGTGCACACACAGCTCAGGTCAAGCAGCTCCCCAGACTATCAAGACATGAAGCAGCTTTGACACTCAAAACATTAAGTTGCAATTTGCAAAAGTGCCAGAAAAGAAGTGAAATATTTCAATTTTAATGGGCTTAGATTTCAGGTTGTTCAAATACTGTAGTATAATATGATGGCAATCCTTGAGAATGAGAAGGCACAGGGATGAACACACATGGGAAATAATGTAGCAGCTTATTTCAAGTGCAGTTCAGACATTTTTTTCAGGTGAAATGATCCTGCATAAGATTTTACATTTTCTTTTTTTTTAATTTTTCTCTATGCTTGTTGTTCTGGGGTCTTTTTAAATTCAAAAGTATGTTTGCCTTCTAGGTAAAATCAGTACATTCAAAGAAACTTTTACACATTAAAAAACATAAATGATATTTCCATCTTTTGCTGAAAGTGAGTGTGAGACAAGGAATTACACCAAGTACTACTTACAGTGGCAAAAAAAACCTCCAAACCAAGTTTCTTGACCCCAATTCTGTAATTTCTCTTTCTAGCATTCAAAAGCAATCTCCACTTAAATGTGTAACAACTCTCTCAACAATAGTCACAAATCAGCAAAGGTCATCACAAAACTTTTTGCTTTCTTAAGTTCTTCCAAAGCAGACCTGACATGAGAACATCTAGTTGGAACATACGAGTCTTCATCAGGCTTATAAAATAAGCATTCTATGGGCTGGTGCAGCTTGCTAAGAGGGCTGTTCCCAGTCAGGCTCAGTAGTTTGGATCTAACAATACTTTTACGTTTGCTAAATAAAGTCAACACCTGCCTTTTAAAGTAACTTGCAAATCACATAAAAATCAGATTATAGTGTCTTGTAGCCTCCACAGTGCCACCAGACAGGATGGATGTATTTCTCCCTGGATTTCCCACTCACCTGACTCAAACTCGATGGCTGGACATCAGCCAATCCTGAAGTCAGTAAGTCATCTACAAGACACCTAGTGCAGCTGTCATGAATGGCTTCACTTGTTAATGGACCTGATTTCTTCAAAAACTTCAAGGTCTGAAACATCAGTCAAAACACACTGATTAAGAAAGTATTAATACTCAATCACTAGGGTTCTGTCTTCAAAACAGCAGCCAAACTAACAGTTCCAGTTTATAAAAAATATCCTGTAGAAGAAGATATCAGCCCTTGCAACGATGAAGGCTTTTCTAGCTTCTTTGTCACTACGTAGGTCCTGCTTTTTCTGTGAACACTGACACAAATTACATTCTGTAGAGAATAAACCTAACACACAGCTTTAAATAACTCTTTGGAACGCCACTTCTATATTTGTTTGTGCAGAAGATTAGTCATGTTGGAATATTTAGTGGGCTGGAACTTAATTCAAAAGATTTGTCATAAACTGTGCAGTGGCTGAGAAGTTATGATTTGACCAAGGTGGGGATTAAAAACATTCATTTCTTCTTAAACAGTTAAATATTTTTTTCCTTTACTGCATTCAGTTCTCCTTTCTCAAAACCCTAAATCCAGGCTGTGTAGTTTGATGGGTAATAAAATAACATCTGCTTTCCACAACTTTCACAATAGTTTTGTTCTTGATCCTACAGCAATGCCACACTCCTTTCCAGGCATTCAGTCCCTGTTCATACTTCCCTGCAACAGTAACATTTCCATAAAACTGGCAGGATATGACTGCAGTTATGCATGTGGACACACAGGATGAGCATAANCCAACACTCAGCAGACTGTCAGATATGTTTCACAATATTAAAGACCTGGTCAGCATAACGTAACCAGGTTTGTGAGGGTTTGGGGTGTTTGTTTGGTTTTTGCTTTTTGCATGACAAAAAATGGACAAGAAAGAGAACCACTAAGTGCATTTGACCTCAACTGAAGCTTGTCACTATCAAGAGCAATGAAATACCTACCAAAATTATAGGTGCTTGGATTAAAAAATTGCTCAGGTGGTGGATAAGAAGGAGGAACTCCCCGACTCAGACTCCGCTCATGTACCAAGATATCCAAAATGAGGTTTGGAGAAGTCATGCTTGTTACAGTATCCAGTGACCACAATGCAAAATAGGGGCAATCATGAAGGAATTCTTCCGGCCTTAAAGAAAACAAGTGCATAAGCTAAACACTGGCATTTAATTATTTGTGGGATTACTGAAAACAACTTAATGAAAACCCACCTCAGTGAGTCTGGCATTTGAGCATGATACCAGCGATTAATGTCAAATACACCCAAATAAGTGGATGGTTTTTCTTGACCATGTATTTTCACTTGCCAACTGAAGATCGATACACTACTATTAGGAGAGATTACTGTCAAAGAAAAGACATTGTTTCTTACTATAAAAAATACAAAGTATCTGCTGTTTTTAAAATATCACCTTCTATTTTGGCTTAATTCTGTTATTTCACTCATGAAACACACACTCCACTAAGAATGACAAAAACAATTTACAGAATATCAAACATCTCCATGACAGGTTTCGGTGATACTGTCTCTTGTTCAAATTGTATTTGTTGTAAGCCAAATTAAATACAAAATTATTAATTAATTAAGTTTTACATGCTAGTTGAATATTTTAGGGGAAAAATAACCCAGAGGCACATACCTTGCTACTTTTAGAATGTATATAGATATTTATCTTACAAGTTCTATCACTGAGCTAGCATGATGAATTTCCAGATTTGACTCAATTACAAGTGTAAAGAATAGCTCCTTTCCAGCATATTCAGAATGAAATAACACAATTATCATACTAAATAAATAAATAGATAACTATATTAATTAAAACCACAAACAGGAAATTGGAATACAGATTTTAATATAAAGCAATCACAGTGTT
Source organism: Sakesphorus luctuosus (assembly GCA_013396695.1). Lineage (NCBI taxonomy): Eukaryota > Metazoa > Chordata > Aves > Passeriformes > Thamnophilidae > Sakesphorus > Sakesphorus luctuosus. Next base: position 7,105 of record VWZD01004299.1, on the reverse strand, counting down.
CTTATTTTGGTTCTCTCAGTAAGTGAATGCTCTGTCTTCTCTGGGGAGAATGAATTCTCTAGACACAAAGCAAAGTATGCAAATATCATTTATTCTAATAGAGTAAGGAACAAAAGAACGTAGCATGTTTGGCAGAATATTTCTTTGTTTCCTGTTGAATTCCTAGCAACTGTTTACAGTTCCTCACAGACTTTGCTATTCTCATTGAGAACTTCTGTGCCAGTGACTGGCTGCCAACTGGGTGCAGCCATAGGCTCGATCAGGTCAAAAAACTGCAGTTAACACTCCTAAGCAACAGACAGAATAATCTTACTGTTCAAAGATGACAACTGGCAGAACAAACTGACTGACCAGCATTATACAGATAATCTCACCACACATCCTTCTAAGCTGTCAGCAAATGTAAAATAAAACCCATTTTTTCCTTTAAGAATGATGTTCAGAGGTTTAAAGAAGTCCCATATAACTGAAGCACCTAATTTTTTTAAATAAGCTCAACAAGCTTGGCTAGACTGTGGATACAGAATGGCATTCAGTGCTGAGATTCCCAAACTGAATAGTTCCGAATAACCAAACACGGACACCAGAACAAACCTTCAGTAACGCTTTCCTCTCTGTCAACATGGTTTTGAAATTTTTCTATGATCTGAAAGCTGAGGAATTTACTACTGCTGATCTGCCCTCTCACAGGAAAAATTCCACCACTGAGATCTAAACTGTACAGTTTGACACAGTTTTTAAAATCCTGAGGAAAAAAATGAAGAGGAGAGAAAAGGTAATTCTGAAATTAAAAACATACATTATACCTACATATGAAATAATGCGAACATATAATATAATGTGGGGGTGACAGTGTGTGTGTGGATCTCTTAAGGTCTGAGGTGATGGATTAAGGCATCCTTAAGGACCAGAGAACCACCTGTAGAATGTGGATGCCTTGTAACTTGCAGAATCTTTCCATGTATGTTAGGTGAACTACTGACCAATAGTGTACTGGTATGTTATATGCAGGAGTAGATAAAAGTGAAGCTGTTACTAAAAATAAAGTCCTTTGTCTTCAGTGAGCCTTCTGATCACACTGCAGCCTGAGTTGTCTCTGCCTCCTCTGACAGCCGCTAAGCCAATCTACATTACCGCAACAAAGGATGACCCCCAATAATATAATATGCATATTATACTATATGTTTCCTATGAATAGAAACTACATCTGACATGCAAGAGTGTCAAATCGTAACAGGCAAGTTGCAAGTTTGGCTTTAAAGGCTCTTGCACATTTTCAAAATTTAGCATTTCCCTAACATTAGTCAGATCTGAACATGTTTTGCAGAATTACTTGCAACATCAAGGGGTCTTTACAAACCAGAATATATACCTACAAAGAGGTATCTGAAATAATGCAATACATTATTTTTTCTGTCTTGATTACAGAACCTGACATTGCAGCATCTAAAGCTCCTCCAAAGAGATATTATCGACAGGCAAACCACTAGAGTGAACATGTGTCTCTCTGCCTAATAAATGGGAACTTCTTACAAATTAACAGTCTTCTTTCAAACCTCACAAACTCTTACCAACTCAACAATCCAATCTTGTAGGAGGCTAACAGGTAAAATATCGCTCAATTCCTTATGAAGAGGACACGGTTTGCACATAGACAATGTGTTTAGGATCATGAACTACTACAGAGTAATCAAACTGCTTTGAGACATACAGAAATGGATATACAGAAAGGATTGTCCTTAATCTCTGATACAACCATTTTCTAAGAAAACATTAACTGAAATACTGTCTTTCCAAATACAGCATTCATTCGAACTGTCTACCATACAACATATGAACATACTACTGTACTTTTGGGGGTTGAAAGTCTAACATTAACTACACTGCACCTTTCTCAGGTTACAAACACAACATTATTTAAGCATTTTGTGCGCTTTTTTGTAAAGAGTATCACCATCATAGATGATGCATTTTAAAGAAACAGCACCTTCTCCAAACACCCAACCTTTGTGTGTCCAAAAGCAACACTTCCAAATGAGGAAAGAGCTTTCCTACACATAAGGAGAAAGCGACAAAATTTAAACTCATTAAAAAAATGCAAAACACACAGTCTCCATAAAAGCAGAGTACAACAGTACAAGAATCACCTCTATTTCATTCCATACATATTGATAATATGCAAGATAACAAATCAAAATAGGAGGAAAGATTTGATCTGAATTAAGATTACTTTCCCTTCAAAAAGATCTTGGAAGAGTTTCAAAAATACTACTGAATAGAATTCAACGTTATACACCTGCCTCTCATATCTGCTGGGTATCTGAGACCTAATGATACCTTATTTACCTTTTAAACACACGGTCTCTGAAACCAGTTCTAAAAATCTACTGAGACTCTTTGACCAAGTCATACCACTATTCATTGCATTCACATTTTTTGTTGGCTCTAAGAGTAGATTTTAGGGGTAACCCAACCAAAAAGTAAAGCAGAGTTATCTTTTCAGCTGCTAAGTTTCAGGATCAATGCTTAAGAGACACCATAGGTACACGTTATTTGAATTCCAGATGACAGAGTTCAAAAGAAAAACAACAATATAAAACAGAGATCAGAAGCATATAAAGATGTATATATGACTATATTTTAAGAAAGACTGGCAGACAGAATGTTTCTCAAGTCTACAGCTTGGTTACATAAACCTATTTGAAGTCTTGTCTTCTCTTCCTATGTGCCATTCACATGATGTTTAAATTAAGAATAATTTCATTGTAAGAGTTATTTCATCTTCACGAATTGAATGTATACAGGCTCTTTGCAGATGAATGTAGTTGGAACACATGACTCTGTAGTATAAAACTGTATGACTTGGTTTTGAAAAGTATGGACAAAGGTCATGCCTGAGAAACTCACCAAAAGACTTTTTTTTCCTTCATTTCCTTCCTGAACTTCATTGTAAATATTAGCCTGACCACCTTAACTGACACTTGTGGAAAATTGATCTTATCATGTCTCACATCCAGGCACATCTTACCTCATACATGACTTGTCCAGATGCCAGACGTTTCCTGTCACCAAAGGCCAACTGCAACAGATGTAAACTCACAACATCACCTTCACTGGAAAGGATATAAATTAGGAAATCAGATTACAAACCTGCTTCACAGTCCTCATTATTGTTTTATTACTCAAGAGTATGCTCTTGCTGAAAAGAAAAACACCACTTCCCAAAATATGATAATTAGTCCCATGTAGCTACCAAAACACAAAGGAGAAAACTCTGACACTAACAGTTTCAGGGGCAAATGCTAACCATATCATTGGAAAGCTTTAATACATTGTATGGACCAAAAAAATTGCTGAAAATAGCTCTTAACAGTAAAGTGTTCTCCATCCAAACTGCTTTGAAGTCAAATTTAAGAAGACTGCCACTCTATGAACAGCTGGGCTGATTAAGTACCTTGCTGAGGCTGAGGGAGAGAGGTATCTTTCTTCCCTTCCCACCAAAGTTGTAGTTCCTCTCTTGCATGCACTGAACCCTTCCACGCTATGACTTGATTCCTTAGCCCAGCAGGAAACCACTGATTTGTCTGCTGAACACTGTATTCTGACAGGGAAGCCAAACTGGCTCAGAAAGGCTGCTGAAGCTGTCACAAGGCAACCAGCAAAACTGTCACCCCCTCCTTTAGGAACAGCTGTATGTGAACAAATATTAAAAAAAATAAGCAAAGTCAGTATCTTATGGCAATTTTTATTCACCTCTGCTGTGTAGACTGAACAGCCCACAGGTAGCAACAATTGTGAAGATCACTCTCAGGCTCTTGAAAAGTCAGAGCACAGACAGGAATCCTTCCTCCTCCAAGCTTAGTGTAGTGCCTACCAGTTTGAAAAACGAAAAAAGAAGACAGAAGGCGAGTAAGTTAGTCAAGAAAGTACTTGTTATGCAGAAGCCAAGAGGTGAGGAAATTTCTTCCCATCAAATCCAATAACCTGGGTTTATGNCAGTTTGGGTCTGACCAATCTGGTGGTCTTCTATGATGGAGTGACTGCAACAGTCAACATAGGAAGACTGACAAATGTCATCTGCTTAGACTTCTCTAAGGCCTTTGACACAATCTCAAGACATCATCATCTCTACACTGAAGAAACATGGATTTGAAGGGTGGGCTATGCCATGGATAAGGAATTGGCTGGATGGACACCACCAGAGTTGTGGTCAGTGGCTCTATCTCCAGGTGTAGGCCAATGCTGAGTGATGCCCCTCAGGGCTCTCCTGGGACCAGTGCTCTTCAGTATCTTCACCAATGACAAAACAGTGAGTTGAAGTGCACCCTAAGCACACTTGCAGATGACACAAAGCTGAACAGTGCAGCTCACACAACAGAAGAACAATATGCTATGCAGAGGGACCTGAAAAAGCTTAAGAAGGGGGCCCATGCAAATCTCAGTACAGCAAGTCCAAGGGCAAGGTGTTGCACCCAGGTAAGGGCAATCCCAGACATGAGCACAGACTGGGAGAAGAAATCATTGAGAGCAGCCCTGCAAAAGAAGGACTTTGGGGTTTTGGTGGACAAGAAGCTGGACATGAGCCAGCAACGTGCATTCACACCTCAGAAGTCCAACCTGATCCTGAGAGTCCTCAGTGCGGCATTTCACCACTTAAATGGAGCTTATATGAAAGAGGGAGACAGATATTTTACAAGGGCAGATAGTGATAGGACAAGGTGGAAGAGGTTTTCAATTAAAATAGGAGAGCCTTAGATTAGATGTTAGGAAGAAATTCTTTACTGGGAGAGTGGTGAGGACCTAAGCAGGCTGCCTAGAGATGATGTCTCACCTGTGGAGTGTTCAAGACCAGGATGGATAGGGTCCTGACTGACCTGATCTAGTGGGTGGCTCCCATACCCATGGCAGGGCAGTTGGAATTAGATGATCTTTAAGGTCTTCCAACCAAAACAATTCTATGATTCCATGACTCTATTAATTGGTTTGAAAAGTATGGACAAAGGTCATGCCCAAGAAGACTCACCAAAAGACTTTCCTTTTTTCAGTCTTCTCTGATCTTTCAGGGTAAATATTAGCTTGACCAACTTAACTGACACTTGTGGAAAATTGATCTTATTATGTTTTACATACAGGCACATCTTACCTCATACATGACTTGCCCAGATGCCAGACGTTTCCTGTCACCAAAGGCCAACTGCAACAGATGTAAACTCACAACATCACCTTCACTGGAAAGGATATAAATTAGGAAATCAGATTACAAACCTGCTTCACAGTCCTCATTATTGTTTTATTACTCAAGAGTATGCTCTTGCTGAAAAGAAAAACACCACTTCCCAAAATATGATAATTAGTCCCATGTAGCTACCAAAACACAAAGGAGAAAACTCTGACACTAACAGTTTCAGGGGCAAATGCTAACCATATCATTGGAAAGCTTTAATACATTGTATGGACCAAAAAAATTGCTGAAAATAGCTCTTAACAGTAAAGTGTTCTCCATCAAAACTGCTTTGAAGTCAAATTTAAGAAGACTGCCACTCTATGAACAGCTGGGCTGATTAAGTACCTTGCTGAGGCTGAGGGAGAGAGGTATCTTTCTTCCCTTCCCACCAAAGTTGTAGTTCCTCTCTTGCATGCACTGAACCCTTCCACGCTATGACTTGATTCCTTAGCCCAGCAGGAAACCACTGATTTGTCTGCTGAACACTGTATTCTGACAGGGAAGCCAAACTGGCTCAGAAAGGCTGCTGAAGCTGTCACAAGGCAACCAGCAAAACTGTCACCCCCTCCTTTAGGAACAGCTGTATGTGAACAAATATTAAAAAAAATAAGCAAAGTCAGTATCTTATGGCAATTTTTATTCACCTCTGCTGTGTAGACTGAACAGCCCACAGGTAGCAACAATTGTGAAGATCACTCTCAGGCTCTTGAAAAGTCAGAGCACAGACAGGAATCCTTCCTCCTCCAAGCTTAGTGTAGTGCCTACCAGTTTGAAAAACGAAAAAAGAAGACAGAAGGCGAGTAAGTTAGTCAAGAAAGTACTTGTTATGCAGAAGCCAAGAGGTGAGGAAATTTCTTCCCATCAAATCCAATAACCTGGGTTTATGTCCTACTCTGCCTGAGGAGGAGGAACAGAAATTACTGCTTCAGCTGCTGGGCAAAAGACTATTCCTACTGCTGAAGCCTACTTCAATACTGAACTTAAAAAGCAGTAAAGCTGAACAAATCTAAACAGCACCAAACAGAAGGAGTTTCTCATTTCTTTCTTTGGGTATTGTAACTCCTTTTTCTTCCAGACTTTTGAACCTTAGCTGTATCTTCACAATATTTTCTTGTTATCTATTTATGCCTCCACTATGTATACATCAGTAGTTTTCAGTGAGTCACTCTAGATTTGCTTACGTAAAGTGCTACTTGAATTTGGCCAAATATTTCAAGTGAGATTGCTCTTTAAAATAATTTCTTAATTTTTCTATTCTTTAGAAATTTACAAGTTCCTTATTGTCATCTTTAAGACTTCAAAAGACAATTTGATTCATGTTCATCCTTGACTTAGAATAGATCAACTCCGTATTTCCATCAAGGCTGTAATGAATGAAGGGCTGTGTTATCAGGCACAGGTCAGCTATTGAATTTTGCTGTCTCACTAGCTTTATCCTGGACACTTTGGAGAATATTATCAACAAAATCACAGTATTCACATACTGAAGCCTTTCAAAATAGGCCCTAATTGCAGTAACCTGTTCTGAAAAATACCTTCTAAAACCTATATCATCAAAATTCATACATTCCCTGGTTTCACTGAATACTACTGGATACAACAAACGGACTTACAAAAATCAGATTTATCACATGCCTACTGTCTGACATGACTCAAAGCAGCATGCATTCCACAATTCCTCAATCCACAGACACAGTAAAGAATGCAATCTTAGTCCACTGCAGAGAAGGTGCTTCACTTAACTCATGTATGACTTAATATTTATTTTAAAATAGGATTTAAGAACATTTCAAGGTTATACTCAACATTTAAGACATTAAAGAAGGTTTCTTGAAATTAACATACTTTCTGAAGATACAAACTGAGATCACTGCATCTCCA
>VWZD01004262.1:237128-272540 GCA_013396695.1 Sakesphorus luctuosus | reverse complement strand
TCAACACAACACTCAAGGTGTGGCCTCCCCAAGGCAGAGGCCAGGGGAAGGCTCACTGCCCTGGGCCTGCTGGCCACGCTACTTTGGATCCAGGACAGGAGCCCATTGGCCTTCTTGGCCACCTGGCCACACTCTTGGCTCCTCTTGAGCTTCCTGTCCCTCAGTCCCCCCACGTCCCTTTCTGCCTGGCTGCTCTCCAGCCACTCTGTGCCCAGCCTGGAGCGCTGCAGGGCTTGGGGTGGCCAAAGGGCAGGACCTGCACTTGGCCTTGTTGAACTCCATCCCATTGCAATCAGCCCATCTCTCCAGTCTCTCCAGATCCCTCTGCAGAGCCCTCCTGCCTTCCAGCAGGAAGAGGCTGGAGCGTGTCCAGGGAAGGGTTTGGAGCAGCAGGAGAAGCTGAGGGAGCTCTGAGGGATCAGCTGGAGAAAAGGAGGTCCAGCGGGGACCTTCTCCTGACAGGAGAGCGGGATCAGCCTCTCCCACCACATCTCCAGTGATGGGAGGAGAGGGAACAGCCTGGAATTGTGCAGGTGGGACATCACACATTGGGGTTTCACAGGAAGGGTTTTTCCCACAGAAGTTGCCCAGGGAGAGGGTGGAGTCCTGTCCCTGCAAGGGCTCCAAAGGCTCCTGGAAGTGGCTCCTGGGGATGTGGTTCAGGGCTGAGGGGATGGTGGCAACGGATGGTCCACGCCTGGGAGTGCTGTGGTTTGTCAGGATCAGGATGGGGCACTGGGAGATGGGAGGGCATTCCTGGGGTGGGAGCAAAAATCCTACCAGGGGGGAATAAATCTGAGACAGGGGAGCCCAAAAATGTCTAATAAATCCATGGTAGAAGATCCCAAATCCATGTCAGGAGATCCCAAACCCCTCTGATAAATCCATGGCAGGAGATTTCAAATCCATGGCAGGAGATCCCAAACCCTTCTAATAAATCCATGGAGAAGATGTCAAACCCATAACAGGAGATCCCAAACCCTTCTAATAAATCCATAGCAGGAGATTCCAAACCTCTCTAATAAATCCATGGCGGGAGATCCCAAATCCTACCAGGTTTGGATATCCAGGGATGGGATATCCAGGGTTGGATATCTAGGGTTGGATACCCAGAGCTGCGATAGCCAGGGATAGGATATCCTGGGTTGGGATATCTAGGGTTGGATACCCAGGGATGGGATATCCAGGGCTGGGATATCCAGGGTTGGATATCCAGGGATGGATATCCAGGGTTGAGATATCCAGGGATGGGATATCCTGGATTGGATAACCCGGGTTGGATATCCAGAGATGGGATACCCAGGGATGGGGTACCCAGGGATGGATACCCAGGGATGGGACACCCAGCGATGGGATACCCAGAGATGGATACCCAGGGATTCCCTGCAGCCCTATCGAACTACATCTCCCAGCGTGCCCCGCGCTCTCCGCCCCGCCGCTTCCGGTGTGCCTTGCGAGCACCGCCCAGCCAAGATGGCCGCGCTGGGACTGTAGGGCCACGCTGGGCACGGTCAGTGCGGGGCTTGGGGGGTCAGTGCCGAGTTTGGGAGGGTCACTGTGGGGTTTGGGGTCTCTTGGAGCGGGGTTATTGCAGGGGTGTGTGATCTCCTGCAGTGGGTTTGTCAGGGGGGTTTGGCATCTCCTGGTATGGGGTTATTGGGAGCGTTTGGGGATCCTTTTCATGGCTTTGGGGTCTCCTGCCATGGATTTATTAGAGGGGTTTGGGATCTCCTGCCATGGATTTATTAGAGGGATTTGGGATCAAACAAAGATAATATTTGACTCTTAATTGCTTTTCCTTAAGCTTGAACACTCCTTAATTCTGGAAGTTTAAAAGCGCCTCTTTATTTTCCTGTCCCTAATTTTTCCTGGGGCAGAGTTGAATTGGGATGGGGTTTGTTCCTTCAGACTTGTGGGAATACAAATGTTTTAATTCCCCCCTTTTTTGTTACATTAATTGGCTTTTTTTTTTTTTTTTTTTTTTTTTTTTGCATGAAACTGAGATGAATTTTTAGAGTTACCAGAATAAAAGGAAAACCAAATATAACCAAGTGTGTCAGTTAAAAGGAAAATAATCAAGTTTTTCAGTTAAAAGGAAAACGAAATATAACCAAGTTTTTCAGTTAAAAGGAAAATAACCGAGTTTAAAAGGAAAATAACCAAGTTCTTCAGTTAAAGGGAAAACCAATTATAACCAAGTTCTTGAGTTAAAAGGAAAATTACCAAGTTCTTAAGTTAAACCAAATATAACCAAGTTTTCCAGTTAAAAGAAAAATAACCAAGTTTTCCAGTTAAAAGGAAACCCAAATACAATTAATTTTTCCAGTTAGAAGGAAAATAACCAAATTTTTCAGTTAAAAGGAAAATAACCAAGTTCTTCAGTTAAAAGGAAAACCAAATATATCCAAGTTCTTGAGTTAAAAGGAAAACGAAGTATAACCAAGTTCTTCGGTTAAAAGGAACATAACCAAGTTCTTCAGTTAAACCAAATATAACCAAGTTTTTCAGTTAAAAGGAAAATAACCAAGTTCTTGAGTTAAAAGGAAAATAACCAAGTTCTTGAGTTAAAAGGAAAATAACCAAGTTCTTGAGTTAAAAGGAAAATAACCAAGTTTTTCAGTTAAAAGGAAAATAACCAAGTTCTTCAGTTACCCCCAAATCAAACCAAATTTCAGAGGTTCATTTGGAGGGTTTGAGGTGTGTGGGTTCAGCTGCACTTCATTAACCACCTTCTTTCCTATTTTTTCCCAGGCCTCCTTTGCCTTCACGATGTTTGGGGACTTGTTCGAAGAGGATTTTTCCTTCCTTTCAGACAATCCAGGGAAAGGGAAGAAATCCAAGGCCAGAGGGTGGGACCCTCCAGCTCCCAGGGATTTCAGCAACCTCAGTGGGCTCCAGAACCAGGGAGGGACCTGCTACCTCAACTCTCTGCTCCAGACTCTGCTTTTCACACCTGAATTTCGAGGTAAAGTGGCCAAAAAACTTCCTCAGAAAACCTTGGGCTGGATATTTTGGGCAGAATTTCATTGCTGGGTGTTTATGAAAGAAACACGGTGAGCTCAGATGAGTTTTCAGGATGAATTCCCTTTAAATGACAGGATGTTGGGCTGTAAAATCAGCTTTGTCTCTTCTGCACAAAACTGAGGTGTTATAAAAGTTGAGTTTTCATCCAGGTTGTGGCAATAAATGGGATTGTTGCTGTGTGGGAAGTGATTCCTATTTAATAAGTGGGATTATTGGTGTGTGTGAAGTGATTCTTAATTAATAAATGAGAATATTCCTGTCTGTGATGTTTATTTAATAAATGGGATTATTGCTGTGTGTGGTGATTCTTATTTAATAAATGGGATTATTGCTGTGTGAGAAGTGATGTTAATTTTATTAATCCCATCACTAAAAATTCCTGAAAAAAACATATTTTTCCATCCAAGCACCTTCCTTTACTTCTGTTTTCTTGTTGTATCTTCGACCAAATTTCAAGGACTAACTGGCTTTAGAAGTGTTGTTTGAGATCTTAGTTTTTCCCACAAAATAACACAATAGATCTATAAAGAGGGGCTGTTTTACTTGTTAAATAGTTGTTTTTCCTTCCCATTGCAGAGGCTTTGTTTTCCCTGGGACCTGAGGAGCTTGGGAGCCTGGAGGACAGCAGGAAACCGGATGCAAAGGTGGTGGGAATTCTGTTGGTACCTGCTCAGGGTTGGTTTGCAGGACACTGTTTCCCATAATATACTCCTGGAAAAGCTGCAGCCCATGGCTTGGCCAGGGACACTCTGGGCTGGGTCAGGAGCTGGCCCAGAGAGTGCTGGTGAACAGAGCTGTGTCCAGCTGGTCACCAGTGGTGTCCCCCAGGGGTCTGTGTTGGGTCCAGTCCTGTTTAACATCTTTATTGATGATTCAGATGAGGGGATTGAGTCCATCAGCAGCAAATTTGCTGCTGACACCAAGTTGGGAGGGAGTGTCGACCTGCTGGAAGGCAGGAGGGCTCTGCAGAGGGATCTGGAGAGACTGGAGAGATGGGCTGATTGCAATGGGATGGAGTTCAACAAGGCCAAGTGCAGGTCCTGCCCTTTGGCCACCCCAAGCCCTGCAGCGCTCCAGGCTGGGCACAGAGTGGCTGGAGAGCAGCCAGGCAGAAAGGGACGTGGGGGGACTGAGGGACAGGAAGCTCAAGAGGAGCCAAGAGTGTGGCCAGGTGGCCAAGAAGGCCAATGGGCTCCTGGCCTGGATCCAAAGTAGCGTGGCCAGCAGGCCCAGGGCAGTGAGCCTTCCCCTGGACTCTGCCTTGGGGAGGCCACACCTTGAGTGTTGTGTTCAGTTCTGGGCCCCTCAGTTGAGGCAAGAGATTGAGGGGCTGGAGCGGGGCCAGAGAAGAGCAAGGAGGCTGGAGAAGGGAGTGGAGCACAAGTGCTGTGGGGAGAGGCTGAGGGAGCTGGGGGTGTTTGTGCTGGAGAAGAGGAGGCTGAGAGGTGACCTCAGCACTGTCTGGAAGTGCCTGAAGGGAAGTTGTGGCCAGGTGGGGGTTGGTCTCTTCTCCCAGGCACTCAGCAATAGGACAAGGGGGCACGGGGGGCTCAAGCTCTGCCAGGGGAAATTGAAGGTGGAGATGAGAAAAAACTTCTTTGCAGAGAGAGTGCTGAGGCATTGGAATGGGCTGCCCAGAGAGGGGGTGGATTCCCCATCCCTGGAGGTTTTTCAGGTGAGCTTGGCCGTGGCACTGAGTGCCATGATGTGGTAAAGGGAGTGGAGTTGGCCCAAGGGTTGGACTTGATGATCTCGGAGGTCTCTTCCAACCCCATGAATTCTGTGGTTCAGTGAATGTTGTTCCCATTCATGGACAGCTTGTGAGGAGGAGTCAAAGCCTAAATTTAACCCCAGCAACACTTCGGGTTGGGGGACAGTGGCTTTTTCACCCACTGCCACAAGGTTCTCCTTCAGCAATCACACATGGAGTCTGTCCCTGCTGGGACATCCTCCTTCCCATCCCATTCCAGAGCCTTTGTGGAATTCTGGGGATGTGCTGGAGCCCAGTTTTCAGGGATGGAATAACAGTAAAAGGGTGTCTTTTGTATTCTCTGATGGAGTTTGGTTTTATCACCCAAGGTGTGATTGAACATGGAAAGATCTTGGAGCAGGGCTGAAGGAGGCCATGGAGGTCCTCCAAGGGCTGGAGCCCATTTGGAGCCAGGCTGGGAGAGCTGGGGGGGGTCACCTGGGAAAGGGAAGGTTCCAGGGAGACCTGAGAGTGTCTAAAAGGGCTCCAGGAGAGCTGGAGAGGGACTTGGGAAAAGGGATGGAGGGACAGAACACACGGAATGGCTTCCCACTGCCATAGGGCAGGGTTGGGTGGGATATTGAGAAGGAATTCCTGGCTGGGAGGGTGGGGAGGGGCTGGGATGGAATTCCCAGAGAAGCTGTGACTGCCCCATCCCTGGGAGTGTCCAAGGCCAGGCTGGAGCACCCTGGGCTGGTGGGAGGTGTCCCTGCCCATGGCAGGAGTGGGATGAGATGGGCTTTGAGGTCCCTCCCAACCGAAACCATCCCAGGATTCTCTTGGACTGTGTAAGGTCCTGGTGTGAATCAAGTGTCCCAAAAGCCACAACCAGCGGTAGTTTCTCCCAGAGTTTGGCTTGGACTTTGGTTTCAGTGCCTGCTTGGAGGCCTCTCCTGGAGCTGCTGGGTGTGTGTGGCTGTTCCTGTCCCCAGGTCCGGATCATCCCCCTGCAGCTCCAACGGTTGTTCGCTCAGCTCCTGCTCCTGGACCAACAGGCCGCGTCCACCACCGACCTCACCGAGAGCTTCGGCTGGAGCAGCCATGAGGTGCACATCTCCAGCCCTTGGGCACTTGGGGTCCTCAGGGGAGCCATTTCTTCCTTGCAGATGTATCTTCCAATACTTCAGGCTGTGGAGATGACCTGGAGCTGGGTCAGCTGTTGTTGGGTAGTGTTGAATCCCACAAGAGCTCCATGCCAGTTTAGAGGAACCAACACTAGATGAGTGTGCTCTTAGATACAATTCCAGCAGCTTCCCCTTGGTTCTTACAGGAATGGTTGTCCAAAAGTGCCCCCAAATTGGACTGTGTCGCTGGTCTCAGAGTTTAGTCCAAGTCTAGTGACAGGACAGGGGGGAGTGGCTTCAAACTGGCAGGGATTAGTGTGAGGTGGGATATTGGGAAGAAATCCTTCCCTGGGAGGGTGGGCAGGCCCTGGCACAGGTTGGGCAGAGAAGCTGTGGCTGCCCCATGCCTGGATGGGACTTGGGGGAAGGGATAGAGGGACAGGACACAGGGAATGTCTTCCCACTGCCAGAGGGCAGGGATAGGTGGGATATTGAGAAGGAATTCCTGTCGGGAGGGGGAGGAGGGGCTGAGATGGAATTCCCAGAGAAGCTGTGGCTGCCCCATCCCTGGAAGTGTCCAAGGCCAGGCTGGAGCACCCTGGGCTGGTGGGAGGTGTCCCTGCCCACGGCAGGGGTGGGATGAGATGAACTTTAAGGTCCCTTTTAACCCAAACCATTCTGGGGTTCTACCCCATTGCAAGTGTCTTCTGTGGGTTATAGACCATCACTTGCCCCTACTCAACATAACCAACTAAAGAAGATCAACGATAAATGTAGTAATTTCCTCCCCAAGCAGTCAGGGGCAGCTTTGTGCCTTTGGGCAGTGCTGTTTGGAAGGACTCAGCCAAGCCAAGGGCTCTGTGTGACCCCTGCTTGGTTGTGCTGGGGCAGGAGATGAGGCAGCACGACGTGCAGGAGCTCAACAGGATCCTCTTCAGCGCCCTGGAGACCTCCCTGGTGGGCACATCGGGCCACGACCTCATCCAGCGGCTCTACCACGGCACCATCGTCAACCACATCGTGTGCAAGGAGTGCAAGAATGTCAGTGAAAGGCAGGTAAGGCACTTCTGCTCAGTGCCTGCAAGGTACAGCCAGGAAAGTCCAACAGTGGGGTCACCTTTCTGGTGGCCCTGTTGAGTGGAGACTTTAAGTCTTGGCTGTGTTTGCCAAACCGCCTCCATCAGAGGGAGAAATCCAAGCGTTGTGGCATCCTCGGAGCCTGTGGAAGGTGCTGAGATAAATCTTGGCTGAACTTGATCATAATTGAAGGGCACAGTGTGATTTTCACACTGAAGGATTTTGCAACCCTTTGTGCCACTGAGCTTTGCAGTTGTTTTCATGATGGCTGCAAAGGGAATACCTAATTCTGGGGGTTTCCTGAGCCACCTCTGTGTTCCTGGGAGCTTCCCCTGCATGTGGAGAGTTGGTTGGAGACACTGGAAAGGCTCAGAAGGATTGGCCATGGAATCCACCCTTGCAGGCAGAGGTGGTTGGTTTTTTACTTCTCACAAGGGTTTCTTGATGTGCTGGTGCAACAAGTTATTCAGTTTTGCTCTTTGTGGTTCCAAGAAATGTCTCTTGTGGGCGTGTAGGAGGAGTTTTCCTCCATCAGTGACCTGTGGTGGTGGGTTGAGTGTCTTTCTGGTGTCCCCTGAACTTACACCACTCAAGATGTTGTTTCTTGTGGTCCTTTCTGCCTAGGAGGATTTCTTGGACCTCACAGTGGCAGTGAAAGGTGTTGCTGGCCTGGAGGAGGCCCTGTGGAACATGTATGTGGAGGAGGAGTACTTTGAGAAGGACAACTTGTATCGCTGTGGAGCCTGTGACAAACTGGTTGAAGCTTCCAAGGTAACTCCTTGGGGACTCTCAGGGTTCCCTTGGCTTGGTTGGAGTTCTGCCTCCAACTCTGGGGGCCCAGCACAGGAAGGACATGGAGCTGCTGGAGCAAGGCCAGAGGAGGCACCAGGATGGTCAGGGAATGGGAGGAAAGGCTGGGAGAGCTGAGATTGTTCAGCCTGGGAAGAGAAGCTTTGGGGTGACCTCATTGTGGCCTCCCAGGACCTGAATGGGAACCTACAAGGAAGATGGAGAGGGACTGGACTGCCAGGACAAGGGAATGGCTTCCCACTGCCAGAGGGCTGGGTTAGGTGGGATTTTGGGAAGGAATTCCTGGCTCTGAGGGTGGGGAGGGGCTGGGATGGAATTCCCAGAGCAGCTGTGGCTGCCCCATCCCTGGGAGTGTCCAAGGCCAGGTTGGACAGGGCTTGGAGCAACCTGGGCTGGTGGGAGGTGCCCCTGCCCATGGTGGGGGTGGCACTGGATGGGCTTTAAGGTCCTTTCCAACCCACTTCTGGGATACTCTGAAACCTCTGCAACTCTGCCAAGTAGCCCAAAGAAAACACCCAGACCCACATAATGAGGAAAGCCTTGGGAATTCTGTCATGGAGAGCTGGAATAGGAGAGGCAGACAAGCTGTTGCTCTGTGCAAGAAATGGGGTGTGTTGCTGAGGTCTTTGTGGAGGCAGCAGGCACAGGTTGGTGGTGCCCTGTGCCCTCCTCCCACCAGCAGAGCTGGGGCAATCCCAACCTTCAGCAATCCAAAGGGAATTCCAAAATCCTGTGGGGAGACGCTGAGGGAGCTGAGAGTGTTTAGCCTGGAGAAGAGGAGGCTGAGAGGTGACCTCAGCACTGTCTGGAACTGCCTGAAGGGAAGTTGTGGCCAGGTGGGGGTTGGTCTCTTCTCCCAGGCACTCAGCAATAGGACAAGGGGGCACGGGCTCAAGCTCTGCCAGGGGAAATTGAAGTTGGAGATGAGAAAAAACTTCTTTGCAGAGAGAGTGCTGAGGCATTGGAATGGGCTGCCCAGAGAGGGGGTGGATTCCCCATCCCTGGAGGTTTTTCAGGTGAGCTTGGCCGTGGCACTGAGTGCCATGATCTGGTAAAGGGAGTGGAGTTGGCCCAAGGGTTGGACTTGATGATCTGGGAGGTCTTTTCCAACCCAATCCATTCTATGATTCTATGAGGACAGGCCCAGTGGCTCAGGAACACTTGGCAGTGCCTCAAATGCCCTCTGCCAGGGCTGGCTGGAGTTGGGCTCTCCTGGGCTCAAGGGAGGGCAGGAGATCAGCTCTCTGCCCCCCAGAGGTTCTCATCCATCCAGGAGGAAATCCATCCCTGGGTTTTGGTGGGAAATCCCCCAGCTGGGCATATGAGGCTCTGGAAGGCTGTTCTGGAAGGCTGGAGGAGGGATGTTGGAGCAGCCCAACCATTCCACCTCTCTGTGGCCCTCTGGATGTTGCTGTCCCTCCTTTTATTGCCTTGTTGAGGAGTCTCATGTTGCAGAACTTGATCAAAATTGAAGGGCACAGTGTGACTTTCACACTGAAGGATTTTGCAACCCTTTGTGCCACTGAGCTTTGCAACTGTTTTCATGACTGCAAAGGGAATACCTAATTCTGGGGGTTTCCTGAGCCACCTCTGTGTTCCTGGGAGCTTCCCCTGCATGTGTAGAGTTTGTTGGAGACACTGGAAAGGCTCAGAAGGATTGGCCATGGAATCCACCCTTGCAGGCAGAGATGGTTGGTTTTTTACTTCTCACAAGGGTTTCTTGATGTGCTGATGCATCAAGTTATTCAATATGGATTAAGATTCTTCCTCTGGGCTTTCCTGCCTCGGAGGTCCTCTCCTGGATAAAGGAGGGAGACTTGAATTGTCAAGTGGAGAACACCTTAAATTGTCACTGTGGCTGTGGAGAACACCTGGGCTGTGGAGATGGAATTCCTGACTGGAATTTCCCCCCTGCCCTTAGTTTTCTGGAGCAACACAAAGTGTGGGGCTGCTGAAGGAGAATATGGGGCTCAACAGGGTGGTGGGAAAAACCTTCTGGGAGAGCAGCCAGGCAGAAAGGGACGTGGGGGGACTGAGGGACAGGAAGCTCAAGAGGAGCCAAGAGTGTGGCCAGGTGGCCAAGAAGGCCAGTGGGATCCTGGCCTGGATCCAAAGTAGCATGGCCAGCAGGCCCAGGGCAGTGAGCCTTCCCCTGGACTCTGCCTTGGGGAGGCCACACCTTGAGTGTTGTGTTCAGTTCTGGGCCCCTCAGTGGAGGCAAGAGATTGAGGGGCTGGAGCGGGGCCAGAGAAGAGCAAGGAGGCTGGAGAAGGGAGTGGAGCACAAGTGGTGTGGGGAGAGGCTGAGGGAGCTGGGGGTGTTTGTGCTGGAGAAGAGGAGGCTGAGAGGTGACCTCAGCACTGTCTGGAAGTGCCTGAAGGGAAGTTGTGGCCAGGTGGGGGTTGGTCTCTTCTCCCAGGCACTCAGCAATAGGACAAGGGGGCACGGGCTCAAGCTGTGCCAGGGGAAATTGAAGTTGGAGATGAGAAAAAACTTCTTTGCAGAGAGAGTGCTCAGGCATTGGAATGGGCTGCCCAGAGAGGGGGTGGATTCCCCATCCCTGGAGGTTTTTCAGGTGAGCTTGGCCGTGGCACTGAGTGCCATGATGTGGTAAAGGGACTGGGGTTGGCCCAAGGGTTGGACTTAATGATCTCAGAGGTTTTTTCCAACCCAATCCATTCTATGATTCTGTGATTCTATGTTGGGAAACTGAGGATTAGGGAAGACATTGTGAAGTTTCCCACCCTGGCCATGTGTTTTGTTGTTGGAAAAGTTGTGCCAACACTGCCCTGTCTCACTGGTGCCCCACTGGCTCCCTCACAGTCGGCCAAGCTGCGAAAGCTGCCACCCTTCCTCACCATCTCCCTGCTGAGGTTCAACTTCGACTTCCAGAAGTGTGAGAGGTACAAGGAGACCAGCTGCTACACCTTCCCCACCCACATCAACCTGAGGCCCTTCTGTGAGCAGGTTTGTGCTCTGCCATCCCTCCCTCCAGGGCTCTGGAGCCTCAGCTCAGAACCCACAGCTCCAGGGGGTTCTCCTCTGCCTCCAGTTTTTGTCCAAAAAGCCACTTTCTAACAGAGTGGGAAACAATTTGTAGCTATTAAAGGCCCCAGGGGGTAATAATTCCCCCAAACTTAATCTGCCCTTCCCTTTAGAAACTTCCAGACTGAAAGTGGGAATTTTGTTTATATTGTCATTCTCTGGTAATGTCATGTATAAACTGAGCTCTGTATGTTGTCTGCACCTCCAGTTACTCCCTTTTTCTTGGCAATCTGTGTCTGCATTCCTAGATATGATTTGGGTTAAAAACTGAGCTGTGCCTTTGCTTCATGACAGTTCTTGACCCTTAAAGGACACCCTCAGTAGAGGCACTGTTATAATACAGGCATTTTCCATGTTGAACTATTGCACTGCAAGCTTGGAAATTTCTCAGTGTTTGCCTTGGAGGAAACTTTTTTTTTGGCAGTTTAAGTGTAGCTTGTTTTGATTTTTTTTCTCTTACCTTTAAACAGAATAAGCCTGATTGGGAACAAACAGGCTGAGCTGCTCTGTTTGCATCAGTATTTTGGTGTTTCCCATTCTGAATTTCCTGTTGAAAAGGTTGCTTAGTGACATAGAGAGAAGTTGTGGAATCCCCATCCCTGGAAATGCCTGGGATGGGCAGGGCTTGGAGCAAACTGGGCTAATGGAAGGGCTTTAAGCTCCCAAACCATTCCATGATCCTGTGGTTTATCCCATGGTTTGTGGCAGGTCTCACTTGTGTCCCCAGCACTGCAAACACACACTGAGAAATCTCTGAGGGTGTGAAACTGTCCTTGAGTGCCAAACTTACTGATCTCTGTTATTGTTACTGTTACTGTTTCTCTTTTTAAAGACTGAAATGGATGAGTCAGAGTACATGTATGAGCTCTTCTCTGTTATTATACACAAAGGTGGCTGCTATGGAGGACACTATCATGTTTATGTCAGAGATGTGGATGAATTAGGAAACTGGCAACTGCAAGTAAGTCCTCAAGGGGTTTGTTTTCCCTTGCTTGCTTTATTTTTCACAAAAACAGTGGATGTGCAGCCAAGTTAATTGATATTTTAGTGAGGCTTTGGCTGACTTGCCTCCTTGAGGAGGTGGATTTAGCGGAGCTGCCTTCACACTCCTGAACTGTGTGTGAGAATGGCAGTGCAGGAGAATGAAAGCCTTGAGCTGTGTGTGAAAAGCATTTTGAGTGTCCTCTCTCTGCTGCCCAGGAGGAAGAGGAAAGGCTGAGTGAAGATAAAGCTGAGAGAGATCCTGAGAATGCCCCAGAAACAGAGAACCCACTGCCAGTCCTGAGAGGGATCTTAGCAGAGGTATGGCATGGAAGGAGCTCATTGCTGGGGTTGGAGCTGCCAGGGCTCTGTGTGGGGAGAGTGGGCACAGGGGAGGGCACAGGGCACTGCTGGCATTGCTGGGGCTTAAGAACTGGGGGGTCAAGCATTGGGGACTTAAGAATTGGGGACTTAAGCATTGGAGGCTTAAGAACTGGAGACTTAAAAGCTGGAGACTGAGCACTGGAGACTTAAGAGCTGCAGACATAAGAACTGGAGGCTTAAAAACTGGAGACTTTAAGCACTGGAGACTTAAGAGCTGCAGACATAAGAACTGGAGGCTTTAGAATTGGAGGCTTAAGAGTTGGAGCCTTAGGAATTGGAGGCTTAAGCATTGGAGGCTTTAGAATTGGAGGCTTGTCCTAGTTCAGCAGGTGGGACCAGTTGTCACTGTGTGGTGGTGGCCAAAGCTATGTATTCTACCCCCATCTATTCATTCCCAAGGTCAATGGCCCATTTGCAGCAGCTTCCCAGGGAGTCGTTAGCACCTCCACTCCCAGCCTGAGGGGGCGTAGGTGCTAATGGGCCATCAACAGTTCAAAAATAGCCCATGACTCACAGAGTTAATCACCCATTGTGTGAGTCCCCGCCCCAGGGGAGGGACTGGATGCTCCCTGAAGGTACAAAAAGGGGTAGGTAGGAAGACCTGGGGAACCCTTTTGTTGGACCCAGAGGAGCAGCAGGACCTTGACAGGAGGAGACCACCACTCCGGACCAGACCACAGCCATCACCTGTACCAACAGGTTTTTTCACTTCTTTTTGCTTTGGACTTGGGGGAACCACACAGGTCTCACACAAGGGCTAACAAACCCCTTTGGGTTTGTACCCCAGGGCACTGGGTTACACTGCTGGGTTTTGGGAGTTGACAGCAATTCCCCTTTTCGTCAGGGTATTTACTGTATTATTATTATTAAATTGTGGCTCTGACTCATAATCTCTCTTGTGTTGAGTTCATTTCTCCTGCTGGTTTACCTCTAAACCAGCACAAGGCTCCAGCATTGGAGGTTCAAGAACTGGAGGCTTCAGAATTGGAGACTTCAGAATTGGAGGCGCAAGCATTGGAGGCTTAAAAACTGGAGGCTTTAGAATTGGAGGTTTTAGAATTGGAGGCTCAAGGATTGGAGGCTCAAGAATTGGAGACTTAAGAACTGGAGGCTCAAGCATTGGAGGCGTAAGAACTGGAGGCTTTAGAATTGGAGGCTCAAGGATTGGAGGCTCCAGCACTGGAGGCTTAAGAATTGGAGACTTTAGAACTGGAGGCTTAAGCTTTGGAGACTTTAAGCACTGGAGGCTTTAGAATTGGAGGCTTTAGAACTGGAGGCTTAAGCATTGGAGGCTCAAGCGTTGGAGGCTTAAGAACTGGAGACTTAAAAACTGGAGAGTTTAAGCACTGGAGACTTAAGAGCTGGATACATAAGAACTGGAGGCTTAAGCAGTGGAGGCTTTAGAACTGGAGGCTTTAGAGCTGGAGGGTTAATAGCTGGAGGCTTAAGCTTTGGAGACTTTAAGCACTGGAGACTTAAGAACTGGAGCCTTAAGCAGTGAAGGCTTAGGAATGGGAGGCTTTAGAATTGGGGACTTAAGCATTGGACTTACGAGCTGGAGATTCCAGCACTGGATTTCGGTTTAGCAGTAACAGTGGCTCTTCCTACAGCAAAAGGTCCTTTTTGAATGTTTCTTGCGCTGCTCCCCAAAGCTCTTGGAAAAGATGCTGCTCATTGTGGCTTTTGGATAACCAGGACTGATGATTGAGGCTCTTCCAAACTGGCTTCTTTGTGCTGATCCCTTGACTTTGGAGCCTTTGTTATCCCAGTTTTCCATTTCCCTGCAGGAAGACTCGAAGCAAATTCCCGTGGATCAATTAGGGCAGAAATTACTGGAGAAAAAAGGGGTGTCCTGGAATAAGAAATACAGAAAACAATATGGAGCACTGAGGAAGGTAATCCCTTGGATTTTAGTTTGGGGTTTGCTGATGAAATCACTTCATAAGGATTTATATTCCTGTGATAATTGGAAAAAACACAGCCTTGGACTAGCAAGTGTAAGGAAATGTGAATTTTGGTGGGTTCCAGCATGTCCATGACAGGAATACTCCAGGAAAAACTTCTTTTCCAGTGGGTTCCTGTATTTTAAAGTGCTTTAAGGACAGCATTTGCAGGTATTTGGGAAATGGATGGGTTTTTACCTGTAGTTTCACAGTCATTACCCAAATGTGGGTGTGAAATCTGGATGTGAGTCTTTTGCAGAGGGAGAGAAAGAATTTATGAGCAACCCAAGATTAAATAAACATTTCCAGCTTGCTGTGGGCTCCTGAGAATATTGCAAAGCCTCTCCCAGGTGCTGGGTCTGGACCAGAAGCACATTCAATTTATTGAAATAACTGTAGATTGTTTGAAGCTTTTTGGAATAGCAAATGAATCTTTGTGATTAAAACTGAGATTCAGATTTAGGGGTTTTTTTCCCTGTTTTCATTGGGGGTTGTTTAATGTATTTCTTTGATTTTTGTGGATTTCTGGAGGGGTTTGAGGGTGGTTGGTGTCACTTCTAGAAGGTCAGGTGGTAAGAAAAGTCTGGTTTGCTGCCTGAACTGAGGAAATCCATGAGGAAAACACTGTAAAATGAACTTTGGAGTGGTGGGTTTTGTGGCTCAGTTTGAAGATGAAGCAGCTGCTGCATTTCCAACTTGGTGCCTTCACCTTGCCCTTGTTTTCCTCTCAGTATTTGCAGAACCACCCTCAGTTATTCCAGCTGAGCCCTGATGCAAACAGGGTGGGCCTGAAGGAGCCTCCCAAGCTCCTGCTCCAGCTGGATTCCCAAGGACAAGCTCCCCACAGCAATGGTGTCCTCTGGGACTCCAAGGAAAGCCCTCCAAGGCCCAGGGCCACTTCTGGTTGCCACTGGTTTGATCTCAACGATTCCAAAGTCCAGCCCATCAAGGAGAAGGACCTGGAGAAGCAATTCCAGGGGAAGGAAAGTGCCTACATGCTGTTCTATCGACAGGCCCAGCTGAAAAGGCCTCCTGAAGGTACATCCAACTCTCCTGCTTTGCTCTGGGGCTTTGCTGTCCTTCCCAACAAAGTTTTCCTTGAGAAAAAGGGTTAAATGACCAGTTAATTAACTACAGATTGCACTAAGTTTATTAATGACTGAGCATCTGCTGAAACAAATTAAGCCCTTGCTGGTGGCATCTCTATTAATTGCTCTTAAAGAAAGGTTGATTGGGAGAAGGAAAAGTTTATTCTTTATATCATCTTGCAGTTGAATTGTCTCTGTCCTGACCATAAATTGCTGTGAGTTTTCCATGGAATGTCCCCTCTGGATTTTGAAGCCAAACCAGCCTTTTCTTCCTTCTTGCAGCACGTGGAAACCCAAGGTACCAAATCCCAGAGCACCTCCTGAGTGAAATGAGTGCTGCCAACACTGAGCTGCAGAAAAAGAGGTATCCTGGTGTGCCAGGCTGGAATTGCAGGTCTCTGGAAGGATTCAGGAGGAAAAAATCCCCTGGAGTTGGAGCCAGAGGCTGGAATGGTTCCATGCCGTGGAGGGTGATTCAAGGATGCAGTTTGTGTGCCCAAGTTTTGCCTTCTGGTGGTTCCCTGGCTCTTTTTCAGGGGCATAACAGTATCTGATGGAGTGCCAGTCCTTACAGGTTAAAATTGTGGCCGTTTGGGGGGTCATTCTGGAAGGAATTTGCCTGAATTGTGGTGACAGAGGGAGTTGGCCCTCGGGAGGAGGGGAAACAACAGCAAAGAGATGGCCTTTGGCACAAACAGGGCAAGAACTGGTGGTGTCCAGGCTGCTGGAAACCTTTACCTGTGTGTCAGTGATGCCTCACCTGAATCTCAGCACAGGGACAGGTTTTCTGGGATACTCCACACAAAGGTAGGGATGTCCCAGCCCTGGAAGTGCTCAAGGCCAAGGTATCCCTGCCCATGGCAGAGGATGCCATGAGATGAGCTTTCAGGGGCCTTCCAACCCAAACCTGCCTGCTCTGCCCCCTGTTCCCACAGCCCGGGGGGTTTAGCCATGGAGGGGGTCACCTCCAGCTCCTGTCTGTGGTGTCCCAACTCACCAGCTACCTCTTTGTGAGGATAAAAAAAGGGTTTTTGAGTTAGGAAAGGTTTTGAGGTTGCAGGCTGGGCCTTGCAGATTTTGGTGCAGAGATGAGAACACTGAAACTTAATTAGTCCTGTGAGAAAAAACAGCAGGCCAGCAAAACCAAAATGAAGTAAGAAGGTTTTGAGATAAGCAGGCATGAGAAGGATGTTGAAGAGATGAGTTTTTCACATAAGAAAGAACACCTGAGCAGAAAGTGACATCCAATTGGAAGCAGTAGTAAGGTTTATAGACACTGTGATACAACCTATAGAACTTGGCTATGGGTGGGATTTGACAATATATATTCATAGAATCATAGAATGGATTGGGCTGGAAAAGACCTCCCAGATCATCAAGTCCAACCCTTGGGCCAACTCCAGTCCCTTTACCACATCATGGCACTCAGTGCCACGGCCAAGCTCAGGTTAAAAACTTCCAGGGATGGGGAATCCACCCCCTCTCTGGGCAGCCCATTCCAATGCCTGAGCACTCTCTCTGCAAAGAAGTTTTTTCTGCTCTCCAACTTCAATTTCCCCTGGCAGAGCTTGAGCCCGTGCCCCCTTGTCCTATTGCTGAGTGCCTGGGAGAAGAGACCAACCCCCACCTGGCCACAACTTCCCTTCAGGCACTTCCAGACAGTGCTGAGGTCACCTCTCAGCCTCCTCTTCTCCAGCACAAACACCCCCAGCTCCCTCAGCCTCTCCCCACAGCACTTGTGCTCCACTCCCTTCTCCAGCCTCGTTGCCCTTCTCTGGCCCCGCTCCAGCCCCTCAATCTCTTGCCTCAACTCAGGGGCCCAGAACTCAACACAACACTCAAGGTGTGGCCTCCCCAAGGCAGAGTCCAGGGGAAGGCTCACTGCCCTGGGCCTGCTGGCCACGCTACTTTGGATCCAGGCCAGGAGCCCATTGGCCTTCTTGGCCACCTGGCCACACTCTTGGCTCCTGTTGAGCTTCCTGTCCCTCAGTCCCCCCAGGTCCCTTTCTGCCTGGCTGCTCTCCAGCCACTCTGTGCCCAGCCTGGAGCGCTGCAGGGCTTGGGGTGGCCAAAGGGCAGGACCTGCACTTGGCCTTGTTCAACTCCATCCCATTGCAATCAGCCCATCTCTCCAGTCTCTCCAGATCCCTCTGCAGAGCCCTCCTGCCTTCCAGCAGCTCGACACTCCCTCCCAACTTGGTGTCAGCAGCAAATTTGCTGCTGATGGACTCAATCCCCTCATCTAAATCATCAATAAAGATGATAAACAGGACTGGCCCCAGCACTGACCCCTGGGGGACACCACTGGTGACCAGCTGCATGTCGGTGGTGTCCAACTCACCATCTGTTTGTTGTTGTTCTCCCCAAGAGCTGAATGTGACTCAGCAACCCATGGCATTGATTTACACCTCCATCTGAGCTCCTGCTATGAGTTCCACCATGGGGCTTTGCATCCCTGCCTGTCCTGGAAGGAGAGTGTGGTGGACTTGAGCATGGACAGGAGGAAGACCCTGGGAGACCTTCGCCAGGTGGTTCTCCAGGTATAGAATCATAGAATGGATTGGGTTGGAAAAGACCTCCGAGATCATCAAGTCCAACCCTTGGGCCAACTCCAGTCCCTTTACCAGATCATGGCACTCAGTGCCACAGCCAAGCTCACTTGAAAAACCTCCAGGGATGGGGAATCCACCCCTTCTCTGAGCTGCCCATTCCAATGCCTGAGCACTCTCTCTGTAAGGAATTTCCTTCTGATCTCCAGCTTCAATTTCCCTTGGCAGAGCTCAAGCTGTGCCCTTTTGTCCTACTGTTGGTTGCCTTGGAGAAGAGACCAACCCCCACCTGGCTAGAACTTCCCTCCCAGCACCTCCAACTTCACTTTTCCTTCAGCCACCACCACATTCACAAACCTTTTTGTGCTTCATTTTTTTATGCCTCGAGGAGAAATTTCCAAGAGCAGAATTAAGTTTTGGGAGGGAAAACTCAGATGGGTTTGGAAATAAGGAAACAGTTTTTTGGGGTCTGTTCTTGAAGCCCTGAAACTGCTGAAAATTTAGACTTCAAATTATTTATATGGGCATGGATTGGCACTTAATGTTTCATTTTGGGGCAGATTTGTCTTTGTTCAGGGTGAGCTTGGGGGCCAGGCTGGAAGAGCTTCCAGCAGCTTGGGATGTGGAGTGATGGGAATTACAGCTTGCTGCTGTTTTGTATCATATTTATGGAATTTTTATGGCTGTTCTTCCCCATCAGGTGCTGGACTCCTGGGAAGGTGACATGGTCCTGAGTGTGGCCAAGCCTTTGCCAGCAGGATTACACCTTTACCACGTGCTTGATGGTAAGACCATCACGTTATTTCTATATTTTATTTGCTGCAGACATCAAGGTTTGATATAAAATCCCATCCTGGAGATGTGGCTCACTGAACACTCCCAGCTCAGACTTCCTGAAGCTGTTTAAGTTATTTATTTTACTCTTAAAAGTGAAATGAAAGGATTTTGAGACTTTTCTGTGTGGTTGCTTTGCTGGGAAGACTTCAGGTCTTGAGCAAGTTCAGCACATCTGCTGACAGAAATCTCTCAGTGTGTGTTTTGCCCTTGATTTGTTTGGTCTCCTGGGCTTTGCCTGGTGGGTGGAGAAGAGGAGAAAATGCAGGAAAAAATAGGTTAGATTTAAGGTGAAATAGGAATTTTGCGGAGGGAAATAGTTACATAGACTTAATGAATTTATTCAGAGTGTTAGTTTCAAAAATCATCCTTTTTTGGTTTTGAAACTCATCCTTTTTGCCTCTTTGGAGACAATTCTAAGTGCTGGTCTCCAAAAACATATTCAACCACTTTGAAGTTTTATAGAAAATCAGTGTTTTACCAGACCAAGATGTTGATAAAAACCACAGAGACACTTCTAGTGCTCTAATTATCCCTCCTGCAGCTCCTTAAGTGTCCAGGGCTGTGCAGACCCCCCTGACTGTGCCCTGCTGACCCTGCTGGGGTGGTTTGGTGGGACAAGAAGCTCATGGGTTGTTGGTTTTCCAGGAGATGAGCTGAGCCTTGAGATCCTGGGCCTGGCTGATGGAGCAGATCTCTTCGTGTGGAATGGCAAAGAGGTAACAGCCCACCCTGGGCAGTCCTGGTGGGGATGACACTCTGGATGTTCTCCTTGAATTTCTCTAGTTTTGCATCTTCCCTTTTATGTTGAAGCTTCTGCTCAGCTTTGAAGCCCTCACAAAACACGACATTTTGTTCTGTCTCCGTGATGGGCTCAAATGGTACTTTTCAAAGCCTTCTGTTGGAAAAGGATTCCTTTTCCTCCAGGTTTAGCAGAGGAAAAACTGACAGGGGTTGGCAAAAAACCCCAAACCAAAGCTAAAGTTGGTTGGTTTAGTCTTGGTGGTGCTTTGGGTGTGGATTTCACAGCTCAGCTTTGTGTGGTTCAGTTTTCCTCAGCAAGGAACTGTGTTTATTGCTCAGCTTCAAGATCAGGTTTCATTGTGATTCGATCAGGTTTTTGATCTGCCTCAGCCACATTTGGGAAGCTCTTTAATACCCTGAGGGGCTGAATTCCTTTATTCTCAATCTGATGGAGGCTGAGTGTCCTCTGGTTTGGGTTGGGTTGGGTAGGAAGGACCTTAAAGATCTTCTCGAGGCCAAGTGTCCTTTGGTCTGGCTTGGTTTGGTTTGGTTTGGGTTGGAAGGGCCTTAAAGATCTTCTCATCCCACTCCCTGCCATGGGCAGGGGCACCTTCCAGTAGCCCAGGTTGCTCCAAGCTGGCCCTGGGCACTTCCAGAGATGGGGCAGCCACATTATGCTGGACACCAGCCCTGAAGTTGTTCTTGGAGTTGTCCTTTCCCTTCCCACCACTGCTGGGGTTCCTCTGGTTCCCTTGGAATTGTCCTTTCACTTCCCACCACTGCTGGGTTCCTCTGGTCCCTTGGAGCTGTCCTTGGAGCTGTCCTTGGAGCTGTCCTTGGAGCTGTCCTTTCCCTTCCCACCACCACTGGGTTCCTCTGGGTGGTTGCTCAACCCAAAGCTGGTTCCTCTCCAATAAGCGGACAGTGCCAGTGTTTTAACCTCCATAACTTGATGACTGTGCAGTCTGTGGTTCCCCTCCTGCCCCAGCAGTGCTGGCATTGCTCCCTGCCTGCAGGTTGGAGGCACCAGGGTGCCAACAGGCCCTGCCCACGAGCCCGTGGTGCTCAACGTGCTGCGCCTGGCCGGGCACAACGAGGGAGGGAAGGGCCAGCACTTCAGTGAGACCCAGCACGTCCTGCCCTGCAGCACCAGCCTGGGGGAGCTGCTCAGGACCTTGGCTCCTGCTGGGGGCATCATCCTGAGGAACAGCTCTGGGCCAGAGGAGGAAGCCAAGAAGTGGGAGGTGTTCCAGGAGGAGGAGCTGCAGGAGACGATCCGGAGCGTTGGGTTGAGTGATGGGTGCTCGGTGCTCGTCCTGGACAGTCACGACCAGAGGTAACCCCTGGGAGGGCCGGGCAAAAAGGGCAATTCTGCCAAAATGAGATTAGCTCAGTTGGTTAAAACTTGGTTGTAACAATGCCAAGGTCATAGGTTCAATTGCCTGTGTGGGCCATTGACTTAAGAGTTGGACTCGATAATCCTTGTGGGTCCCTTCCAGCTCAGAATAGTCTGGGATTCTGTGAAAATCTACTCAGTTACAATCATGTTTTCTGATGATTAATAACCACTTGGAGCTTTTAAACTCTCTAGGGTTGTGAAGATCAGATGCTTTCCAGCTGTGGGATGTTCTTTGCCTCTCAAAGTGCAGATACACATTGCTTGACCTACCCTTGTAAAGAGGGAACAACTTCTGCTCTGGGCTGGCAAATGCTGGGTATGACCTGAATTTCTGGGGCTTGAATCTGGAGGACTTGGTGGGGTGGGAGGGCAGGGCAGTGTCAGAGGAGAAACAGCCCAAGGTGGCCAAGGCAAAGCTACCCTGAGCTTTTGATCCCTTCCAAGTGCCAGGTGACTCTCCCAGTGGAATGTGAAGCTGTCAGGGCCAAACTTCTGCTCTCCTGACACTTCTGTGCTGCCTGACCCTGACTCTGGGATACTCCATCACTGCTGATGAGCTCCCATGATTGATTGATTGATCTGGGGAGTGATTAAGTCCATCATCAGCAAATTTGCTGCTGACACCAAGTTGGGAGGGAGTGTCGACCTGCTGGAAGGCAGGAGGGCTCTGCAGAGGGATCTGGAGAGACTGGAGAGATGGGCTGATTGCAATGGGATGGAGTTCAACAAGGCCAAGTGCAGGTCCTGCCCTTTGNGGAGAGGCTGAGGGAGCTGGGGGTGTTTGTGCTGGAGAAGAAGAGGCTGAGAGGTGACCTCAGCACTGTCTAGAACTGCCTGAAGGGAAGTTGTGGCCAGGTGGGGGTTGGTCTCTTCTCCCAGGCACTCAGCAATAGGACAAGGGGGCACGGGCTCAAGCTGTGCCAGGGGAAATTGAAGTTGGAGATGAGAAAAACCTTCTTTGCAGAGAGAGTGCTGAGGCATTGGAATGGGCTGCCCAGAGAGGGGGTGGATTCCCCATCCCTGGAGGTTTTTAACCTGAGCTTGGCCGTGGCACTGAGTGCCATGATCTGGTGATCATAGTGGGGTTGGATCAAGGGTTGGACTTGATGATCTCGGAGGTCTTTTCTAACCCAACTGGTTCTATGATTCTGTGATTGATTGATCTGGGCAGTGATGCTGTGCAGTTCTCCTGCCTCTGACTGCCTTTGCTCTGGTGGTTTCCACAGCTTTGTGAACATCTCAAGTGGCAATTTGACAGCCTTTACCTCTGACATCAGCTGGCTCCAAGTGAAGAACTTCTGTGGGACAGAAGAGGAGGAGAACCATGTGAAAATCACTGCCACTATTGACACAGTAAGGACTCTGCTTGCTCAGAGCTCTTGCCCTTTGCATTTTGTCCAGTTAATCAGGTTTGGTCTCAGGAATGAGGTTTTTCCCTGCTGGAAACAAGTCTGGAGTTCAGACTTCCCATTGTTGGGATATTGGACAGGGAAATTAAACCAGGGCAGTGGGTTTGGTGGGAAGCAATCTGGATTTTGAACCAGCCTGGAAATGTGTGTTTGAGGTGATTGCAGGAAACCAGAGCTGGAAGAGGAGGGAGGGATTGTTGGGCTGGCATTGCCCAGGCAGGGATGTTCCTGGCATTGTCCAGGCAGGGATATTCCTGGCATTGTCCAGGCAGGGATATTCCTGGCACTGCCCAGGCAGGGAGTTCCTGGCGCTGCCCAGGCAGGGATATTCCTGGCATTGTCCAGGCAGGGATATTCCTGGCATTGGCCAGGCAGGGAGTTCCTGGCATTGCCCAGGCAGGAATGTTCCTGTCACTGCCCAGGCAGGGGTATTCCTGGCATTGTCCAGTCTGGGATGTTCCTGGCACTGCCCAGGCAGGGATATTCCTGGCACTGCCCAGGCAAGGATGTTCCTGGCATTCCATGTTGGAGATGCTGATATTCCTTCCTCTTAGGTGATGTCAGACATCAAAAGGAAAGCCATAATGGAGCTTCACCTGGAGGAGGAGCTTGGTGAGTGCTCAGCTCGTTCCCCTTCCACTCTGACAACACTCAATTTCCTGACTTTTCCAGGAAAACCAGGATTTTCCTGGCTTTTCCGTCAGTCTGTTCAAAGAGAAAATAATCCTTCAGTGGAAAAATAAAAGGCTGGTCAGGGACTTGTGGGAATATTTTGATATCATAGAGGGGGACACCTCTGAGATAAACCTTAATTAATCTTCATTCTGAGCCAAACTTCTTGTTATTTGATAATATATTTGATAATAAATTTATTAATACACTTCTCTTCCCTGCCCTTTTTCTGCAGCTAATGGGAGCTGTCTTAGACCTGTCAGTGGGAATGGGAAGCTCCTGTCTCCAGGTAAATGGATTTATCTCATCCTTGTTTTCCATGGAATCACTCAGGAGCTGTTCAGCTGCCTTAGGAGAAGGACACACAGAACTCCCCTGATTTCCAGAGTTATCTAATGCAGTTGGGTGGGAGTTTATTCCCAGTTTTAAGGTTTATTAACAGTAGCAATGCAAAAGTAGAGGTTAAACTGAAATATTCAGCTTAGTTTTGTTCCTCCCGTCCCCAATGCCACCTGTTTAATTGCTCCTGAGGGGCAGAGCTGGGAAGGAAAGGACCTCCAGCTTTGCTTTTGGGGGTCTTGGGGCAGTGATGAGAAGCTCAGTGGATCATCTGGTGCTTCCTGGGAAACATTTGCCACGTCTTTGCTGTTTGATTGTTATATTTTATTATTGCATTAGGAAAACCCCAGGAGAGAGAAATGCCATTCACTGCTTGCCACACCACACCTGGAGTGAGTGGTGGGTTTATAGGGGGGCTCAGCAGGACAAAGAATCCCTTGCAGAGCACTAAGGGTGGTTTGGGAGCTGGAAAGAAGAGAGGAAAATTGGGATTTTCCAGCTTCCTGAGGATGAGGAGGCTTTGAGGGGAGGAATCTTCCTTGCCACCTTCAACTCCTCACCAGGGAATCTTGGAGGAGGCAAAGGCAGGTTCTTCCCAGAGGCAGCTTTAGGGAGAGAAATTCCAGCTGGTGAAAAAAGGGATTCCCAGTGGGAATGATGAAGCAATAAGGGAGGTCTCCCATCACAGGAGACCTGGAGATCTGCTGGCAGAGCTGGGCCAGTGGACTTCTCCAAGGGTTGTTCCTGCCTTTATCCAAAGAGCAGCAGGCTCTGATGTTCTCCCTGCCTTTGTGCTCCCTGCAGTGCCTGAGGATTACACTGTCAAGGAAGCTGAGCTGAAGATGGGCAGCTTGTTGGGCCTCTGCCGTGGGAAAGCTCCAACTTCCAGCCAGGTAGTGCCAGGGTGGGGAGAGGCCTCTGGTGGGAAGAGCTTACAGGGAGGAAAGGGGGGGTGTTGCTCCTGGAATCCACAGGTTGTAAAGAGCAGGGAATTCCAGAGTGGGTTGGGTTGGGAGGGACCTCAAAGCTCATCCCATCCCACAATCCCAGAAGAAACAGTTATGGAGTGGCTGGTTAATGAAGAACTCCCCCATCTTTGTGCTGCTTGGATTGTTTGCTTCAGCCCAGCAGAGCTGCCTGATGCCATTCCTGCACCTGGGAATGCTCATTTCCCACCATTCCCATGGTTTTTTTTCTGGTTCCACTCACAGCTCTTCCTGTACTTCGTGGTTGGGAGCGACCCAAACTCAAGCCCTGAGCTGGAGCTGGTTGTGGAGGAAACTGCCACTGTCAGAGAGGTGAGGCAGCTTTGGGAATACCCTGGGAAACATTCCCTGCAGGAATTTCCTCCCACAGGATGGCAGGGAGAGCAGCTGGGCACAGGAAACTCTCCCAGTGCTGCCCCTCCAGCCCAGAGTGGGTCAGGTCTTTCAAAAGTCCCTTCTGCAAACTCTGGGACAGATTTTTTCCAGGTCAAGGAACAAACTGACAGCACAGGTTTATTTTTTTTAATAGTTTGCACTCAGCTGATGGGAATTTCTTGCCTTAAAACATCCCTAAGGGGTTTACTGTGGAGCTCAAATACATCTTCTCTAATTATGGTGTTTAAAGAACTGACCAGAAATCAGTCAGTCTTTGTTAGAAAGAAATCAATCACTCAGTTCTTTCTGAACTCTTTTATTTCCCCAACCTGGGCATGGAGACAAATCTTACCCCGTGGTTTGTTTTTTTTCAGTGTCTCAACTTAATGCTGGAGAAATCTGGATTGTCAGGTTTGTGGTGTTTTTATTTACTGCCTAAAAGGAGGTTTTTCATGTTTCTTAGACACCTCTTGCCTCCCTAAACCTGCTGCATTTGTTGCAATGATGTGGGGAGGGGAAAGAATCCCAAACTTGCAGTTTTTACAGTGCAGTTTTTATTTGAAAGAGCTTGTCAGGTCTTCAAGTGGTCAATTGATGTGGGAATTCCTTCTCTTCCCTCTTAAACTGAAGAAAAATACTTAGGTAGATGAGGAAGAGAAGAGACATTTCTGCAAAGTGTGGGAATTCCTTCTCTTTCCTCTTAAACTGAAGAAAAATATTTAGGTAGATGAGGAAGAGATATTTCTGCAAAGTGTGGGAATTCCTTCTCTTTCCTCTTAAACCAAAGAAAAATATTTAGGTAGATGAGGAAGAGAAGAGACATTACTGCAAAGTGTTTCTTGGGGCTGGGGAAGGACCTGAAGATGTTTCATTTAGTCACAGAGCTAAAAAAAACAAACCAAAACTCTCAGAAAAAGAACCTTTTAACACTTTCTAAGTTGTGTAGTGTTTTCCCAGAAGTTCTGCATGTGGGGTTTTTTTTGGTTTTGGCAGGTGACAACTGGCATTTGAGGAGGCTTGACTGGTGCTATGAAGCAGGGGAGGCCTTGACTCAAGAAGTAAGAGGCTGCTCTTTGTGCCCTGAGTTGGTCTCCTCCCTGTCCTGAGGGATTTTCCCTTGGCAGAGAACTTGGGGGATCCCAAGAATGTTTTCTCTTCCCACAGAATTCCACCCTGAAGGAGCTCAATGTCTGCAGAGGAGACACTTTGGTTATAACTGAAGGAAAACTTCCAGAAGAGGTAAAATTGTGTTTTTAGTCACTTGGCATCATGGGATGCCAGACTGGTTTGGGCTGGGAGGGACCTTCCAGATGGTCTCATCTCACCCCATCCATGGGCAGGGACAGCTCCCACTGTCTCAGGCTGCTCCATCCTGGGCTTGGACACTTCCAGGGATCCAGGGGCAGCCACAGCTTCTCTGGGAATTCCATCCCAGCTCTTCCCCACCCTCCCAGCCAGGAATTCCTTTCCAATATCCCATCCAACCTTAGGAAGCCATTCCCTGTGTCCTGTCACTTCATCCCTTGTCCCAAGTCCCTCTCCAGCTCTCCTGGAGCCCCTTTAGAGGGGTTGGAGTCTGAGGAGATCTCAAAGCTCATCCCATCGCACCCCCTGCCATGGGCAGGGACACCTCCCACTGTCCCAGGTTGATCCAACTTGGCCTTGGGCACTCCCAGGGATGGAGCAGCCATAGCTCCTCTGGAAAACCTCTCCATGGTGCCCTCTCAGCCTGCCCTGCTCTGGGTTTCATAAAGCTCAGAGTTCTGCCCTCCATGGCCAAAATGCCCTCAAAGTGACTGTCACCAGCCCCTGGCACCTTCTCCTTGGACTATGGCAGGAAGGAACACAGCAGGTGATCCAAGGGGCATGGAAACCCAGGGATCTGTGCCCCAGCTCCATGCCAGGATGTGCAGGGAAGCTGGAAATGGAAGGTTAGAAGACCTGGCAAGGACCTGGCAAGGCTGAGGGAGCTGGGGGTGTTTGTGCTGGAGAAGAGGAGGCTGAGAGGTGACCTCAGCACTGTCTGGAAGTGCCTGAAGGGAAGTTGTGGCCAGGTGGGGGTTGGTCTCTTCTCCCAGGCACTCAGCAATAGGACAAGGGGGCACGGGGGGCTCAAGCTCTGCCAGGGGAAATTGAAGTTGGAGATGAGAAAAAACTTCTTTGCAGAGAGAGTGCTGAGGCATTGGAATGGGCTGCCCAGAGAGGGGGTGGATTCCCCATCCCTGGAGGTTTTTCAAGTGAGCTTGGCCGTGGCACTGAGTGCCATGATGTGGTAAAGGGAGTGGAGTTGGCCCAAGGGTTGGACTTGCTGATCTCGGAGGTCTTTTCCAACCCAATCCATTCTATGATTCTGTGATTCTATGACCAGTGGGCAGAGAACGTGGCTCTTGGCATATCCATGGGGCATAAAAGTTCCCCCAGGGAAAACCAGATCTTCAATATGTTTATTTTTGGGGAAAAAGGTTGGATAAGAGGTTATGGCCACAGTGACTGGGTGAGAGAAGCATCTGGAAGCAAAGGAGGTCTCCTGTTCATCCCTGAGGGTGTCCAAGGCCAAGCTGGAGCAACCTGGGCTGGGGGAAGGTGTCCCTGGCAAAACTATGGCATCAGCAGGGCTAGAAAAGACCTTTGAGATCATCCCTTAACCCAGCACCACCATGGTCACCTCTAACCCATGTCCCCAGGTGCCACCTCCACACTTTGGAGCACTTCCAGTAGGGATATGCCCACCACTCCCTTGGCAGTCTGTTCCCAAACTCCCACGGGAACGGTGCCTTTCCTTCTTCTTGAGATCCAGGTGACATTTTTCCTTGTCTGCACTGAAACTCTGAAGCTTCCCAGTATTATCTGTTCCCTTTCCAGGGTTTCCTGAAGATTCCCATCTGGTGGTTGAAGCCTTCAAGGCAGGAGGAACATGGAGACAATGCTGAGGCCCAAGTGAATGGGTTGACCTGCCAGGTGGAAGCTTTGCAGGTGTCTGCTGGGCCAGGTGGGTCTGGGGAGGAGCCAAACTTGAATCCAAAGCCTGAAATCCTTGTGGAAATCCCTGTGGAAACCCTTGTGGAATCCAGGAGAGGGACTGCACAAGGTGCAGGAAGTTTGGGGTGGGAGGAGCTGCTTTAGGAGGCCATAAACTCTGGATAATCCTGTTGGGATGTTCCTCAGGTGGGTTTGCTCCAGATACCACTGAATTGTGGAGCAGGAGACCTGTCAGTCTCTGCTCCTGAAGGCAGGGGCAATACAGAGGGGATTGACTTCAAATCCCAGATTTCCAGTAGCACATGGAATTCCCTCTTGGTGTTTGGCTTTTTGGGAAGCTGCAAGAGGAGTGATAAGTAAAAGCTCCCATGGTATAAAATATCTCAGTGTTTGTTCTTCCAAAGGTCAAATCCCAAACCAGCTGGGGCAGAGAAACCAGGTGAGGGTGAAGAAGGGAGAGGAGAAAGAAGTGGGAATAACTAAAGGGGAAAATGGGAACCAAACTGGTTTTCCTTTCTGTAGGAAAATAATCTTTCCTTGCAGGGCAGGACCTCTCTCTTTGCAGGGTCTTTGCATTTTTCCTTCTTGAGTTTGACTTTCTGCCCTGTTGATTTCAGCAGATTCCCCTTTTCTTTGCAGCAGGATCTCCATTTCAGAGTCATAACCCGTAATTAATCCTGTTTATAATTGGGAATAACTGCTCCTAATTTGCAAAATTGGCAGTTTAGGATCTTGTTGTTTGGAAACTGCTGGAATGAGGTTTATCTACTATGTATAAGTAGATCCTACTGTGCTTGTTTCAGCAAGGAGTTGGATCTTTAAGGTCCTTTCCAAACCAAACCATTTTGAAGTTCAACAAGGCCAAGTGCAGGTCCTGCCCTTTGGCCACCCCAACCCCTGCAGTGCTCCAGGCTGGGCACAGAGTGGGTGGAGAGCAGCCAGGCAGAAAGGGACGTGGGGGGACTGAGGGACAGGAAGCTCAAGAGGAGCCAAGAGTGTGGCCAGGTGGCCAAGAAGGCCAGTGGGATCCTGTCCTGGATCCAAACTATCATGGCCAGCAGGCCCAGGGCAGTGAGCCTTCCCCTGGACTCTGCCTTGGGGAGGCCACACCTTGAGTGTTGTGTTCAGTTCTGGGCCCCTCAGGTGAGGAAAGAGATTGAGGGGCTGGAGTGGGGCCAGAGAAGAGCAAGGAGGCTGGAGAAGGGAGTGGAGCACAAGTGGTGTGGGGAGAGGCTGAGGGAGCTGGGGGTGTTTGTGCTGGAGAAGAGGAGGCTGAGAGGTGACCTCAGCACTGTCTGGAAGTGCCACATCAGGGAAGTTGTGGCCAGGTGGGGGTTGGTCTCTTCTCCCAGGCACTCAGCAATAGGACAAGGGGGCACGGGGGGCTCAAGCTCTGCCAGGGGAAATTGAAGTTGGAGATGAGAAAAAACTTGTTTGCAGAGAGAGTGCTCAGGCATTGGAATGGGCTGCCCAGAGAGGGGGTGGATTCCCCATCCCTGGAGGTTTTTCAAGTGAGCTTGGCCGTGGCACTGAGTGCCATGATGTGGTAAAGGGAGTGGAGTTGGCCCAAGGGTTGGACTTGATGATCTCGGAGGTCTTTTCCAACCCAATCCATTCCATGATTCTGTGATTTGGAATTCCATGATTTTCTGTTGCTTTAAAAGAGAATTTTAGGGCAGGTCCTTTCCCCAGGTGGAATCCCAATGTGAAGTGATTACAATCAATACCACATTGACTCTTCTCTTTGTTCCTTCCTCCCCAAAGCTCCACCAGAACCTCCCCACCCAGCCATGGACCTCTGCTATGCTGGCAGGGTAGAAATAGCAGAAGAAGCTTCTCTGGAAGAGCTGAAGATGCAGGTGGGATGTTCTTCTGTACTGGGGCCACTCCAGCTCTTCTGGCACCTCTGTTTGGTTTCCTTTGGTGGGAGTTGGTTTCTGTGCCATTCCAGGTGATTCCATGAGAAACACAAACCTCCTGCAAAGCCATTTTCCATTCCCACATTGTTCTGTATTAGTTTCTGCATCATATTCTGATTTTTTTTTTGTGATGGATCTGCTGGATAAAGAACAGCTCTGGGTCCACTGGGTCTGGCTTAGTTTCTTTGGCCACAAACTAAGGTGCCTTTTGGGTTGTTTTTTTAGTATTTCAACACCCTAAAAAGCAAAACCAAACCCAAACACTCCAAAAGGGTGAAGAAAAACTCCAAACCCGACCAAAAAAACCACCACAAACCCACAAAAATACCTAAATGGGTCTTACCAGAAGCCTCTGTGTTGTCCTGAACTGCATGGGCATGGATATATCCTGGGGTTCTGGTCCATCCAGAATGACTTTGTTTTGGGAATGACTTTGTTTTGGAATATAAGTTGAGTTGTGTTGGGAGGGAGTGAAGCCAAACTCCCTTTGAGGCTAAAAATTGGATATTTCCAGCACAGCCACAGCTGGGATGTAATAAATGGAATTTTGAGTGTTTCCTTGAGAGTTAATCCAGGATTTTCTCTTCTCCCGAGGGGAATGGCTGCTCAAATGACTGACCAGGTGTTGCTTTCCCTTAGGCTCTGACCCTGCCACGCTGCCAGGAGCAGGTGGTGCCCTTGCCCTCCTTCCTCAGGGCATGGGCACTGGACACCAAACGCCCTGCAAAGCTCCTCAGGAACAACAAGCAGAGGCTCAAGTAGGTCATTATTTTGGGAATGTGCAGCTCTTGGAGGGGTTGGTGGGAATAAATCAGCCACAGGAGCACAAAGCTCATCTCTGGTTGCTTCTGGTTTTGGCTGAGCATGTTTTTAAACTGGG
Organism: Sakesphorus luctuosus; assembly: GCA_013396695.1. Lineage (NCBI taxonomy): Eukaryota > Metazoa > Chordata > Aves > Passeriformes > Thamnophilidae > Sakesphorus > Sakesphorus luctuosus. The sequence continues at coordinate 242,289 of VWZD01004262.1, read as the reverse complement.
ATGAACTGGGATAACATGATTATTCCAGAGGAAGGAATAAGCTTGGAATGAGAGGGTGTTGAAGGTCCCTCCCAACCCAAACCATTCTGGGATTCCCTCGTTCTAGTCATCAATTCTAAATCGCTCTTTTAGTGGATCTGTGCCCATCTGGAAATGGATCTGTGCCCACCTGGAAAACCAAGGCAAGAGGTTATTGGACTAAAAATGAAAAAGCCAGAGAAGTACAAAAATCACCTCAATTAGAGAATCCCAGAACAGTTTGGGTTGGAAGGGACATTAAATCCCATCCCATCCCACCCCCTACCATGGGCAAGGACACCTCCCACTATCCCAGGTTGCTCCAGCCTGTCCTTGGACACTTCCAGGGATGGAGCAGCCACAGATGCTCTGGGAATTCCATCCCAGCCCCTCCCAGCCAGGAATTCCTTCCCAATATCCCATCTAACCCTCTGTCCATGGGAAGCCATTCCCTTGTCCTGTCCCTCCATGCCTCGTTCCAGGTCCCTCCCAGCTCTTCTGGAGCCCCTTGAGGCCCTGGAAGGAGCTGGGATGTCTCCCTGGAGCCTTCCCTCCTCCAGGCTGTCCCCAGAGCTGTGCAGCCAATCCCTATTGTGTTCCCAGGGACTACAGGCTGGGAGCAAGAGTGGAGATCTGCCTGGAGCCTTTGCAGAAGGAGGAGAATTTGGGGTAAGAGCTCACCCACCTTCTTGCAGAGGAGCCTTTACTGAGCAGCTTTGGACTGTCAGGCTGGGCCTCTCAGTTCAGGAAAGAGATTGAGGGGCTGGAGTGGGGCCAGAGAAGAGCAAGGAGGCTGGAGAAGGGAGTGGAGCACAAGTGCTGTGGGGAGAGGCTGAGGGAGCTGGGGGTGTTTGTGCTGGAGAAGAGGAGGCTGAGAGGTGACCTCAGCACTGTCTGGAAGTGCCTGAAGGGAAGTTGTGGCCAGGTGGGGGTTGGTCTCTTCTCCCAGGCACTCAGCAATAGGACAAGGGGGCACGGGCTCAAGCTCTGCCAGGGGAAATTGAAGTTGGAGATGAGAAAAAACTTCTTTGCAGAGAGAGTGCTGAGGCATTGGAATGGGCTGCCCAGAGAGGGGGTGGATTCCCCATCCCTGGAGGTTTTCCAAGTGAGCTTGGCCGTGGCACTGAGTGCCATGATGTGGTAAAGGGACTGGAGTTGGCCCAACGTTGGACTTGATGATCTCGGAGGTCTTTTCCAACACAATCCATTCTATGATTCAGAGGAGCCTTTACTGAGCAGCTTTGAACTGTCAGGATCGGAAATGGGAGGATTCAGGGAGATTTTGGGGCTTGGTTGTTGTTTATTCCACAAGCAAATGAGGGAGGGAAAACTGGGAATGTGACTGTCTCTATGTGTTCTCCTCCTGCTGCTTTCAGCCCCCAGGAGCTGCTGCTTCGAGTCCAGATGGGCATTCCAGGAGAGAGGGACTACTCTGCCCCCAGGGATTTGGTGTGGGATGTCTCCAGGGAGTGCTCCACGTGGGCTCTGAGGCAGAGGGTGGCTGCTCACTGCTGTCTCCCCGTGGAGAAAATCCAGATGGCCAAATACTTCCCGGAGAGGTTTGAGTGGCTGCCAATCTCCAGTTGGGTAAGGTCTGCAAGGACAGGATTGGGCTGCAGTTCCTTTGGGATTGGGTTGGAGGAGAATCCCAAAAAAGCCCTTCTACTTTCATTTGGTTCAGACCCAGCAAGTTTGCAAGAGGAAAAGGAGGAAAAAGCAGGAGAGTTTGCAGGCAGCCCCTTATCACCTAAAGGATGGAGACATCATTGGGGTGAAGGTAAAGCTTTGGTTCTTCCTGGTTTTCCTGTTGCTGCATCTCTGGGAGTGTTGGGATATGGGGTGAAGGTAAAACTTTGGTTCTTCCTGGTTTTCCTGTTGCTGCATCTCTGGGAGTGTTGGGATATGGGATTGTGGGGGGAAATGTCCTGCTGCTGTTTCTCCTGGTTCTTTTTTCTTTTATTGCCTGGGTTTTTTTCCTAATTCTGAGTAAAATCCAAGCACAGTGCCCTTTAAAAATCCTATTATAGATACAAACCCACCAAAAAATTATGATAGATCTATTTAATTTTGTAAAAAAAAACCCCAGCAATGTGTTGAGCTGTGAATTATCAATCAGGCTCATTTAGGAGAAAGAAGGAACATCCTGGGTGAGTTTTAAAGCAGGAGAAAAATCTGGTGTCTTGTCCTGCTGCCTTAGACTCCTGGAAGAAATCCATCCCTGGAAGTGTTAAAAACTTGGATAGGGCTTGGAGAAGCCTGCTCTAGTGGGAAGGAATTCCTCCCTTTGAGGCTTCTGAGGCCCTGGAATGGATTTTTCCAGAGGAGCTGTGGCTGCCCCGTCTCTGGAAGTGTCCAAGGCCAGGCTGGACAGGGCTTGGGACAACCTGGAATGGTGGGAGGTGTCCCTACCCATGTGTCCAAGGCCAGGCTGGACAGGGCTTGGGACAACCTGGAATGGTGGGAGGTGTCCCTGCCCGTGGCAGGGAGTGGCACTGGATGAGCTTTGAGGTCCCTTCCAACCCCAAACCATCCTGGGATTGGACTTAACTTGAGGTCAATTGGTGTAAAACAAAGAAATGCCCTGGAAATGAATTGTGTCAGCTCAGCAAAGGGTGGGGAACACTCTGAGCTCCTGAGTTTGATGGATCAACCCCTTCTCCCAACAGAACCTCCTCCTGGATGACACCAAGGACTTCAGCACCCTGAGGGATGACCTTGGGAAGGAGAGGCAAAGGCAGCTGGCACTGGAAAAAAAGAAAAGGTACTCACTGGTGGCATTTATTGGTCATTAGAAAAACTGCCCTTTGCTGCTTTTTCTGCAAGTGTCCAAGGCCAGGTTGGAGCAGCCTGGGATAGTGGGAGGTGTCCCTGCCCCTGTCAGGGGGTGGGATGGGATGGGCTTTGAGGTCTTTTCGGACCCCAACCCCCTAAAGGGGCTCCAGGAGAGCTGGAGAGGGACTTGGGACAAGGATGGAGGGACAGGATACAGGGAATGGCTTCCCATGGACAGAGGGTTAGATGGGATATTGGGATGGAATTCCCAGAGAAGCTGTGGCTGCCCTATCCCTGGGAGTGTCCAAGCCCAGGTTGGAGCAACCTGGGACAGTGGGAGATGTCCCTGCCCATGGCAAAGGTGGCACTGGATGAGTCTGAGGTCTCTTCCAAGCCCAGCCAGTCTGGGATTCAGACTGAGTTGATACTTGGGTGGTTTTTTGGGTTTTTCTGGGTACTCTCAGAGCCCCCAACCCCAGTGGTCCTGCAGGAAGGAAGCACTTGGATCACTCCAACTCCTGGCTCTGAGTTCTCACCCCAAACCTCAGTTTTTCCCTGTTGGAACCCACACTCTGGACATGAGGAAAACTCCATTCCTTGGCTGCCTGGGTGTTGCTCTGAGCTCCTGCTGCCATTCCTACACCTTTTTGGGATCTGGGGGGTCACTCCAGGCTCACCTGCCATAGGTGCCAACCTGGATGACCCCAAGGAATGTTTCCTTCCCACAGTGGCCAAGCAGGGCATGCCCAGGAGAAGCTTATGGAGGAGAAGCTGTCCCTGAAGCCCAGGAGAAGACCAGAGGTGGCCCTTTCCATCAACGTGGGGGTGTTCAGATAGCACCAGGAGAGGCTTTGGTCCCCACAGCATCTCCTGCACCTGCCAACGTGGAGCAGCACCAGAGGGCCCTTCCCAGAGTGTCGTCAGGGATCCCTGAGCCACCCTGGGGGTTGGATTTGGGATAACTGCTTTTTCTTCATGGGGAAGTGTTCAGTGTCCCTTCTGGGTGTGGGATCTGCTCTCTCAGGCTGAGAAATGCACTTTATCTGGGAGGAAATAGGTTCATGGTTTGAATGATGTTGGGGACTTTTTTGTATCCTCCCTCAAGGCTTTTTTATCTGACATTTTGCAGCATCACTTCTGAGTTCAATCCAGTCAGAATCGGCTCCTTGTAGGATTTTTTCCCCATCTCTCCTCACTGATGCCAGAATTTCCTCCTTTATCTCTTTATACATAATCTTTAGGAGCTGGAGTGAGGCTTGAGGAATGAAGGCAATGTGGGAATCTCTCAGCAAAGTGTATAAAATTGGCTCAAAAAAGAGCCAGTTCATGATCTGTCAAGGTGGAAAACCTGCAGGGTTTTTGTGATGTGATGATCTGACATTTTGAGGGTTTTAGGGCATTTTTTGTTGCCCCCTGAAGTTAATTTTGCAGTTTCCAGACATTTTTTTTTGTCCAGAACAGACAAAACGGTTGGGAAGACTCAACAGATGCCACTTTTGGTGGTGAGTGGGTTTTGTTGTCCTCAGGAAAAAAGGCTGGAATTTATTCCCAGTGCTCTTTTTTTCAGAGGAATTTCCCTCATTTCTCACTTTTTCGGTTGTTTTAACACTCTGTTGCATTGGAGAAGGTGTTTCTGTTGGTGTGTGAGCTCTGACTGACATCAGGACTCTGTCCAAGGTCCTGAGCTATTAACACTAAAAATCAGCCTGATTATCCTTAATTAATAATAATAATAATGCCAGGACAAAATACAAGTTGCAGTAAAAATATGACAGTGGGGAAGATTTTGTAGAAGGAGCTGCCAGTTCAGCAAACTCCTACAATTTTGCCTAAGGTGGGATTTTTCCTCTTCCTTTTAGAGGTCAGGAATATTCTGGTGTTCAAAACTGACACTCAAAATATCAGCAAAACAAAAAGAGCAAGGAGTGAAAAGCACCACAAAGCACATGAGGACTGATTATTTCTGTGCATATCTTTAAAATTCACCTTTCTGGGCTTTCTGAGCCTCCAGAAGGGGCTGGGGGTGGAATTTAGTGGAATCCTGAAATCCTGATTTTCCTGTTCATAGAATCATAGAACCATAGAATGGATTGGGTTGGAAAAGACCTCCCAGATCATCAAGTCCAACCCTTGGTCCAACTCCAGTCCCTTTACCACATCATGGCACTCAGGGCCACGGCCAAGCTCACTTGAAAAACCTCCAGGGATGGGGAATCCACCCCCTCTCTGGGCAGCCCATTCCAATGCCTCAGCACTCTCTCTGCAAAGAAGTTTTTTCTCATCTCCAACTTCAATTTCCCCTGGCAGAGCTTGAGCCCCCCGTGCCCCCTTGTCCTATTGCTGAGTGCCTGGGAGAAGAGACCAACCCCCA
>VWZD01004262.1:209409-222937 GCA_013396695.1 Sakesphorus luctuosus | reverse complement strand
AAAATAAAAAGTAAAAATAAAAGTAAAAATAAAAGTAAAAATAATAAAAAGTAAAGACAAAAATAAAAGTAAAAATAAAAAATAAAAGTGAAAGTAAACAACTAAAAGTAAAAGTAAAATAAAGTTAAAAATAAAAGTAAAAATAAAAGTAAAAACAAAGGTAAAAATTGAAGTAAAAAGAAAAATAACAAAAAATAAAAGAAAAAGTGAAAATAAAAAAAAAGTAAAAATAATAAAAAGAAAAGTAAAAATTAAAATAAACGTAAAATAAAACTAAAATGCACTGGGTATTTTCCAGTCCCTTTTGAGCTGTGCCTGATCAGAGTTGGAGATTCCCAGATATTTCCCTTTTATTTGGGGTTCTGTTTCTAATTCTTGGCACTTCCCGTGTCCCACGGGCACAATTCCAGGGGCAGAACTGCTGGAATTCCAACCCCTGGCAGAGGGAACCTCCCATGTCCCTGTGCCCAAGCCCCATGTGGTGCTTTTCTGTCTCACAGGAGCAGAAGTGGAGAAGGTGCCTCTGGAAAGCCCTGGAGATGTGGAAGCACCTCCTGACCCCCCCCAGAGGTGCGTTGGATCCTTCCCATGGCATGGAATTCTGGTCAGTGAGGGGCAGAACATTCCATGCCCCCCCACCATTCCATAGGCATGGGATGACCTGCACTTGGAGCCCCAGTTTGGTGGCTGGTCACCAGCGGTGTCCCCCAGGGGTCTGTGTTGGATCCAGTCCTGTTTAACATCTTTAGTGATGATTTAGATGAGGGGATTGAGTCCATCAGCAGCAAATTTGCTGCTGACACCAAGTTGGGAGGGAGTGTCGACCTGCTGGAAGGCAGGAGGGCTCTGCAGAGGGATCTGGAGAGACTGGAGAGATGGGCTGATTGCAATGGGATGGAGTTGAACAAGGCCAAGTGCAGGTCCTGCCCTTTGGCCACNAAGAGATTGAGGGGCTGGAGTGGGGCCAGAGAAGAGCAAGGAGGCTGGAGAAGGGAGTGGAGCACAAGTGGTGTGGGGAGAGGCTGAGGGAGCTGGGGGTGTTTAGCCTAGAGAAGAGGAGGCTGAGAGGTGACCTCAGCACTGTCTGGAAGTGCCTGAAGGGAAGTTGTGGCCAGGTGGGGGTTGGTCTCTTCTCCCAGGCACTCAGCAATAGGACAAGGGGGCACGGGCTCAAGCTCTGCCAGGGGAAATTGAAGTTGGAGATGAAAAAAACGTTCTTTGCAGAGAGAGTGCTGAGGCATTGGAATGGGCTGCCCAGAGAGGGGGTGGATTCCCCATCCCTGGAGGTTTTTCAGCTGAGCTTGGCTGTGTCACTGAGTGCCATGATCTGGTAAAGGGAGTGGAGTTGGCCCAAGGGTTGGACTTGATGATCTCGGAGGTCTTTTACAATCCAGTCGATTCTATGATTCTATGACTTGGTTTGTTGCCTGGAAAAACCCTTTTCCCACTGCCATTCCCATTCCAGGCGGATCCCACGCCCAGGCAGTGCCAGGCCGGCCCCTCCCCGGGTGAGACGCCGGGACAGCGCCGAGCTCCTGCTCCCAGAAAGGTGGGCATGGGGCACCTTGGCATGCTGATGGAATGCTGGGATGTGGGAGCAGCCCCTCACCAGCCTGGAGTGCCTGTGGCGGGCACTGCTTGGAGCCTCCATGCCCTTGGAGGGTTGTGCCAACCTCACACTCTGCTTGGCTTTTGGTTGCTTGGTTGGTTCCCTTGAGTTCTATCCACGTTTTCCTCGTGTCTCCTGCAGAACTGGCAGTGCCAAACCCACCCCAAACGTGATCCTGGACCAGCAGGGCCCTGAGGAGGAGGAGGAGGAGGAGCAGTTTGTGGTGGAGGCAGCAGAGCCGCTGGCACGGAGGAGAACGGTGTGTCCATGTTCCAAATCCCAGAGACCTTCCATGCTTTCCTTGGAATGTCCACCTGCAGAAGGGAAGGCTCCAGGGAGACCTGAGAGCCCCTTCCAGTGCCTAAAAGGGCTCCAGGAGAGCTGGAGAGGAACTTGGGACAAGGGATGGAGGGACAGGACACAGGGAATGGCTTCCCACTGCTAGAGGGCAGGATTAGGTGGAATACTGGGAAGGAATTGTTGGCTGTGAGGGTGGGCAGGCCCTGGCACAGGTTGCCCAGAGGGTGCCCCATCCCTGGAAGTGTCCAAGGCCAGCCTGGAACAACCTGGGCTGGTGGAAGGTGTCCCTGTCCATGGCAGGGGGTGGGATGAGATGAGCTTTAAGGTCTCATCCAAACAATCCTGGAATTCCATGATTCTGGAGCCCCTCCACTCTGGGAGAGCTGAGGGAGTTCACCTGGAGAAGGGAAAGCTCCAGGAAGACCTGAGAGCCCCTTCCAGGGCCTAAAGGGGCTCCAGGAGAGCTGGAGAGGGACTGGGGACAAGGATGGAGGGACAGGACACAGGGAATGGCTTCCCACTGCCCACTCCCATTCCTGGCTGGGAGGATGGGGAGGGGCTGGGATGGCATTCCCAGATAAGCTGTGGCTGCCCCATCCCTGGAAGTGTCCAAGAACAGGTTGGAGCAACCTGGGCTAGTGGGAGATGTCCCTGCCCATGGCAGGGGGTGGGATGGGATGAACTTTGAGGTCTCTTCACACCCCAACCCCCTAAAGGGGCTCCAGGAGAGCTGGAGAGGGACTTGGGACAAGGGATGGAGGGACAGGACACAGGGAATGAGAGACTTGGAAAGAATTCCTGGCTGGGAGGGTGGGGAGGGGCTGGGATAGAATTCCCAGAGCAGCTGTGGCTGCCCCATCCCTGGGAGTGTCCAAGACCAGGTTGGATAAACTTGACGCACCCTGGAATGGTGGGAGGTGTCCCTGCCCATGGTGGGGGTGACACTGGGTGGGTTTTGGGGCCCTTCCAACCCAAACCATTCCAGGATTCCTTATTTAAGTGGCTTCCATCTGAGTCCTTTGGAACAGATGCACATCACACACCAACTTTTTCCTTCTCTATCTCTCCCTGCCCTGTAGGAGCCTGAGGTGGAGCTGCTGGAGGATCAAAAGCATGGTAGGTTTGGTTTATATCCATTTTATATTGAAATGGACTCAAGGCCTGAGTGCAAACCAGAGGCTGAACACTGAAAATGCTGCAAAAAGCAGGAAAATCCCTCCTGGGAAAAGGAGTTTGTAGGAAAACCAAGTGGGTTCTCCAGCCTTGATGTGCAGCTGGATTTACAGCTGGGCTCAGGCACAAAGTTTGGGCACCGTCAGTGCCTAAAACTCTTCAGTTCTCCTTTTAAAAGTGTCAGTTCTGAGATTTCAAGGCAAGTCCTAGAAAAGCTTTGGAGGAAAAAAAAATACAAATCAGAAATATGTTGGATCTCAGCATTAAAACACAGAACAAAATGCTGTTCCTGTTGCCCCTAAAAACAAAAAAAAAATGGCAGCAGTTGGGTCGGAATGTTTGAAAAACAAGTCCAGTGTCAAGCAAGGCTGAGGAACATCTGGATTTTTCCACAGGTGGGCTTGTCCAAAGGATCCTGGAGACCAAGAAGGACTATGAGGCATCCCAGTCCTCCCAGGTGGCACAGAGGGTGAGGTGGGCACAGCCCTGGGGGAGCTGGGAGGGGAGATGTTGTTTCTGGGCCTTCAAGGTGCTTTTCTGGTGTCCTCTGCTCCCTTCCATCCTTCTTTAGGTGGTTTGTGAAATGGAAATGAATTTGGGGGTTTGTTGGGGGGTTTTGGTCACTTATAAAGGATCTAAAAAGTGATCACAGAAGGTGGAACTCCCACATTTAAGGGCCTGGAGGAGCTTCTGCTTTTCCAGCCTTTGCAAAGCTCCTGATGGACTTTGGTGATCCCTGTGGGAAGTTCCCAAATCCACTTGGATGTGTTGCTGAGGAGCCACTGAGTCCCAAAAATCTGTCCTAAAATTCACACAAGGGAAACATTCCATGAGCTCTTGGAATCTTCCCTTCCACATCTCCTCCTTTCTTTCAATCTTAATTCCATCCTGGAGGTTTTTTACTCCCTACATTCCTTTTTCAGGAATGATCTGTAGTGTTTTAAATGCTGATGGAATTCCCAGGGAAGCTGTGGCTGTTCCATCCCTGGAACAAGGCCAGGCTGGATTAGCCTTGGAGTAACCTGGGATAGTGGAAGGTGTGGGACTGGATGGACTTTAAGGTGGGATAATTCTGTGAATGCAGAAAAACCAAATCCTTCCAAAACCAGGAGAACACCTTTAGCTTCCTTCTCCTAATCCATGAGGACTTAGCCAGCTTTATCCACCGTGCTGGATTCTACCCAATTCCTTAGGAATGTGCAGCTCTGGAATCACCAAAAGCCCCCTGGGAAAATGTGCCTGGGTGGGAAAATGTGTCTTTGGATAACTGGGAGGAAAAGTGGGAAGTGGATTATCCTGACCCTCCATCCCCTTGTCCCAAGTCCCTCTCCAGCTCTCCTGGAGCCCCTTTAGGCACTGGAAGGGAATGGCTTCCCATGGACAGAGGGTTAGATGGGATATTGGGAAGGAATTCTTTGCTAGGAGGGTTGGGATGAAATTCCCAGGGCAGCTGTGGCTGCCCCATCCCTGGGAGTGTCCTGCTCCTGTTCCCACAGTGTCCTGCTCCTGTTCCCGGGAATGTCCTGCTCCTGTTCCCAGAGTGTCCTGCTCCTGTTCCCGGGAATGTCCTGCTCCTGTTCCCAGAGTGTCCTGCTCCTGTTCCCAGAGTGTCCTGCTCCTGTTCCCGGGAATGTCCTGCTCCTGTTCCCAGAGTGTCCTGCTCCTGTTCCCGGGAATGTCCTGCTCCTGTTCCCAGAGTGTCCTGCTCCTGTTCCCGGGAATGTCCTGCTCCTGTTCCCAGAGTGTCCTGCTCCTGTTCCCGGGAATGTCCTGCTCCTGTTCCCAGAGTGTCCTGCTCCTGTTCCCGGGAATGTCCTGCTCCTGTTCCCAGAGTGTCCTGCTCCTGTTCCCGGGAATGTCCTGCTCCTGTTCCCAGAGTGTCCTGCTCCTGTTCCCGGGAATGTCCTGCTCCTGTTCCCAGAGTNTCCCAGACTGTCCTGTTCCTGTTCCCAGGAATGTCCTGCTCCTGTTCCCAGACTGTCCTGCTCCTGTTCCCGGGAACGTCCTGTTCCTGTTCGCGGGAATGTCCTGCTCCTGTTCCCAGGAATGTCCTGCTCCTGTTCCCAGACTGTCCTGCTCCTCTTCCCAGTGTCCCACTCCTGATCCTGGGAGGCTCCTGCTCCTATTCCCGCATTCCCAACTAGGTGGTGCTGTTGGATCATTCCCATGTCCCCTGTCCCGGTGTGTCCTGCCAGGACACAGCACGTGCCTTTCCCGCTCTGTCCGGGTGAAACCTTCTGGAATTTGTGTCCCTGCTGCCCTTTGACGCGGGTCGAGGTGCCCTTTGTGCCCTCCCACAATGCCCGGGGGCTCCAGTGCCCCCCGCAGCCTCTCCAACATTCCCTGCTGCTTTGGGAGCCTTTGGGAGCTGTGTCAGCACCGGGAACACACGAGCTCCAGGGATTCTGCTGAGCTCCGGGATTGGCCCTGGATTGCCTGGCCTGGGGGAGGGCTGGGGGCTGTTTCTGCTTTCCAGTGGGGCTTCTGGGATCCAGGGACAAAGGTTTTCCTGGAGTTCTCATCCAGGGAGAAGTGGAGTTTTATGGAGTCCTCATCCAGGGACAAGTGATTTTCCTGGAGTGATGATCCAAGGAGAAGTGGAATTTTCCTGGAGTGATGATCCAGGGAGAGGTGTGGTTTTCCTGGAATCCTCATCCAGAGACAAGGGTTTTCCTGGAATCCTCATCCAGGGACAAGGGTTTTCCTGGATTGATGATCCAGGAACAAGTGGAGTTTTCCCAGGAGTGATGATCCNTCCTGGAGTGATGATCCAGGGAGAGGTGTGGTTTTCCTGGAATCCTCATCCAGGGACAAGGGTTTTCCTGGATTGATGATCCAGGAACAAGTGGAGTTTTCCCAGGAGTGATGATCCAAGGAGAGGTGTAGTTTTCCCAGAGTCCTCATCCAGGAACAAGTGGAGTTTCCCCTGGAGTGATGATCCAGGGACAAATGGTTTTCCTGGAGTCCTCATCCAGAGAGAGGTTTGATTTTCCTGGAGTGATGATCCAGGGAGAAGTAGAGTTTTCCTGGAGTCCTCATCCAGGGACAAGTGGAGTTTTCCCAGGAGTGATGATCCAAGGCTCCAGTGCCCAGAGGGGCTCCAGGAGAGCTGAGAGGCAACTTGGGACAAGGGATGGAGGGACAGGACACAGGGAATGGCTTCCCACTGCCAGAGGGTTAGATGGGATATTGGGAAGGAATTCCTGGCTGAGAGAATGTGGAGGGGCTGGGATGGAATTCCCAGAGAAGCTGTGGCTGCCCCATCCCTGGAAGTGTCCAAGAACAGGTTGGAGCAACCTGGGACAGTGGGAGATGTCCCTGCCCATGACAGGGGGTGGCACTGGGTGGCCTTCGAGGTCTCTTCACACTCCAACCCCCTAAAGGGGCTCCAGGAGAGCTGGAGAGGGACTTGGGACAAGGGATGGAGGGACAGGACAAGGGTTTTTCCTGGCTGAGCTTTGGGATCATGGATGGTGGGAAGGGAACTGGGGGGGCTTTGGAGCCCTTGGGAAAGACAAGACAGTGGGACTTTTCTCCTGGGAAGCTGCTGGAGCTGCTGAGGCTTTAAAGGGAAAACCTTCCCAGTGGAAGGAGCACACGGAGGAGGAGCTCAGGGTCAGGATGGGGAGGGAAGGGTTCTCCTCATCTCCCCAGGGCTGCAGGACACGTGGATGGCTCCAGGAAACATGGAATTCCATGGTTTATGTGCTGAGTGTAATGAAACACCTGCTGGAAGGAGGGAGGGAATCCGGGGGGGGTTGTTTCCAAAAGCTCCCGGAGCCCCTTCAACATCAACTCCAACATCAAACTCCCTGTCAACTCCCAGATCCTGGAGTTTTCCTGCTCTCTGTGGGTGGCAAAGCTGGAGCCAACCTTTGACTGCTCCCAGAAGGGCTTATGCTAAACTCCAGCCCAGGCTTTGCAAAGCCTTTGGGGGCTGCGGGGGTGGGCTGGGCAGGAACTGCTGCCCCCAAAGCCCAGCTGAGCAAACAGCCCCTGGGCCACCAGGAACCCAGGTCAGGTTGGCAACAGTCCATGCCATGCCACCTCCATGCAGGAATTGTGCCCAGGAATTGGTTCACCCTGTGGATGGGGGGTGGACAAAAAAGGTTTTCTGGCACCTCTTCAGTGACTTTAAAGCACTCCCTGAAGTTCTGTGGGGCTGAGTTTGGGAATTTGGGTTGAGGGAAAGCAAAATAAGAGTGTTTTTGTCTTGGAGGGGGTGAAAAAACCCAGTGGGCTTTCCCTTGGTGGTGGTGGTGGTTGTTTCCCTGGAATCATCTTAGGGTGTCTCAGCAATGTGGGCATCACTTTGCCATTTTTATGCCATCCCTGGGCTCTTCCCTGGATTTTCCACTGCAGGAAACTCCTGTTGAACTTGCAGTAACCTGAGAGGTGTCAGGAGCTGCCCCACAGAGGGAAGTTGGAGGAATTCTTGGGGAGCAGTGGAGTTTGTGGAGGCCACAGCTGCCTCCTCAGCAGGAGGAGAAGGCAGGGAATCACCATGGTGGGAAGGGCTGGGACCAGCATGAGGAGCTGGGAATGCTGGTGCGGACAGTGCTGGAACAGAAGGGCTTTCACAGCTCCCACAGAGCACCAAAACCTCCTGCTGCTTCCAAGGCTTGACCCAGAAAGTTGTGGTGCTCCATCCCTGGGAATGTCCCAGGCCAGGTTGGATGGGGCTTGAAGCAACCTGGGATAGTGAGAGGTGTCCCAGGCCAGGTTGGACAGGGCTTGGAGCAACCTGGGATAGTGGGAGATGTCCCAGGCCAGGTTGGACAGGGCTTGGAGCAACCTGGGATAGTGGGAGGTGTCCCAGGCCAGGTTGGACAGGGCTTGGAGCAACCTGGGATAGTGGGAGATGTTCCAGGCCAAGTTGGACAGGGCTTGGAGCAGCCTGGGATAGTGGGAGGTGTCCCTGCCTATGGCAGGGGTGGGATGGGATGAGCTTTGAGGTCCCTCCCAACCCAAACTCTGTGGTTTCATGGCTTCTCTCTTCCATTTCATGCTGTCCCAAACATTCCTCCAGGTCCTTCCTGTCTCCCAAACCTTCTTCACTCCATGTGCACCAACCCTTTCCCCTCACTTTGGTGCTTCCCTTTCCCTCAGGAGGATCCAGTCGCTTCGGGAGCCTCTGGCAAGAGAGAGAGAGACTTGGTGGCCAAAGAGATGGAGAGGTCTCAGGTGTCACTGCAAACCCTGTGCCAGAACACCCTGGCTCTTGGCAGGATCGTGGATTATGTCCAGGAGGACATGGACGCCATGAGGAACGAGCTGGAGACGTGGAGGCAGGAGAGGAGGCAGCATGAGGAGGCTCTGCAGAGGGAGCAGAGGTTGGTGTCCTCCTGGAGGAGCCAGGCTTATCTCCTGGTCTTGGAGAACTCTCTGAAAGCCCCAGGGTTGGGGGTTGAGGTGGTTTGGGAGGGATAAAGCCCTTCCAAGCAGAGGTGGAATGGTGGGTTATCTTGGGAGGCTTCAGTTGTTTCCTCCTCACAAATGGATGAAGAGCTTAGAAACAAAGCAGATCTTCACTCAGGGCTGGGAGTGGGTTCCTAAAACCCAGCCTGGAAGTAGAAATGGATATTCTTGGAGCCACAGCCAGCCCAGGGACACCCTGAATCCATGGGCTCTATCCCAGTATCCATGGGCTCCATCCCTGAATCCATGGGCTCCATTCCTGAATCCATGGGCTCCATCCCTGAATCCATGGGCTCCCTCCCTGAATCCATGGGCTCCATTCCTGAATCCTTGGGCTCCCTCCCTGAATCCATGGGCTCCATCCCTGCAGAAGCAAAAGGGGTGGGTTCTCACCTGGGTCCTCTCCTGGGTGGTGGCAACATGCAGGGTTTCCTGTGAGACCCTGATCACATCAGCACAGGGTTTTGCCTCCAGGAAAGAATTCCAGGCACCAAGATCCTGCTTCCCAAATGTCCTGGCAGTTGGATTCTTTGCTCCTGGAAAAGAAAGTTGGAGGATCTAGGAAGTTCTAGGGATGCTTTTGGGGGATCTCTGTGGTAGGAAGGAGGGGAGAAGGGAAATCTTTGGAGCTGTGGAGGGACCTGGGGATCCAGGATGCCAACAGGCTCCTCCAGGCTGCCATTCCCAGGCTCTTCAACATTCCTGAGAATTGGCAGAGTTGTTGCAAAGAGTTGTTCCCTCCTGGGCTGGGATTGCCTGTCCTGGCAGCACCTGCTCAGTCTTCATGGAATCACAGCATGGGTTTGGTTGGGTTGGGTTGGGTTGGGTTGAAGGATCCCAAAGCCCGTCCCATCCCACCCCCTGCCATGGGCAGGGACACCTCCCACTGTCCCAGGTTGCTCCACCCTGGCCTTGGGCACTTCCACAGCTCCTCTGGCCCTTCTTTCAGAGTTTTAGCAGAGAAATTGGGTGAGACAAGAAGTGATTTTGGGGTTGACCTGTGGGGATTTCTCCTGTACAATATTCTCCCTTATCCATGTTATTCCCTTTCTCTTTTTGCTCCTTCCAAACTTTCAGGGAAATTGGGAACAACATAAAGGTCAGGTTGGGCAGGGCTTGGAGCAACCTGAGCTAGTGGGTGGTGGGATGGGATGATCCGGGTCCCTCCCAACCCAAACCTCTCTGGGACTCCATGAGATACTTCACAGCCTTTCAGGTGCCAAGATGGACTTTTTCTGGAGGCCTCAGGAAGTTTCCAACCACTCCTGTTGTGTTTCAGCATCACAGACAGCGCTTTGGAGCCCCTGAAGGCTGAGCTGGCTGAGCTGGAGCAGCTGGTGAAGGACCAGCAGGACAAGATCCGTGCTGTCAAAGCCAACATCCTCAGGAACGATGAGAAGATCCAGAGGATGGTGCTGAGCATCAACCTGGCTGCCAGGAAGTGAAGGACAGAACAAGGAGGACACTCCAAAAGTGGCACTGACTGGCATCCCCACCAAAAAAACCCAACCAAATCCCAACCAGCAGCTTGGCCTTGTGCAGATCTGAAGAAGTTCAGGGACTGGAACCCTGAACCCCAAATCCCAACCAGCAGCTTGGCCTTGTGCAGATCTGAAGAAGTTCAGGGACTGGAACCCTAAAAGGGATGTTTAAAAAATGTGCTTGCACTGATTTTGAGATGTTTGATGTTCTTCAGGACGAGGTGATGTTGGCTTTGAATGCTCAGGTTGAAGGGCTGTTAAAACCCTTTGTTTCTTTAAATGGGAATTATTAAAACCATTTCTTGTTTAAATGGCAACTATTAAAACCATTTCTTTGTTTAAATGGACACTATTAAACCCATTTTTTTGTTTAAATGGGAACTGTTAAAACCATTTCTTTGTTTAAATGGGAGCTGCTGTTTCTCTCCTCCCTCTTTCCCTCCTGGCCACCTCTCTCAGCACCTCCTCCTCCTCCTCCTCCTCTTCCTCCTCCTCCTCCTTCTCCTCCTCCTCCTCCTCTCCAGAGGATAAATGGGTGTTAAACACTTCTCTTCCCCCCTCCTGCAGCTCAGAATGTTCCTGAATCCTTCCCAGAGCCATCAGGAACGTGGTTGGGACCGGAGGGAAAATGCAATGCCAGCATCCCCGTGCTGTGGAGCCTGAAGTATTTTATCTGCCCAGGTGTTAATTCCATTTTTATTGCATATGCTCATTTGGAAAGGATTAATTTAAGTAGCTGTTTCCTCCCCACTGCATGGCCTGGTGGCTTTTTCAATGGGAATAACTCCACTGATTTTTTTTTAGTGAGCTGCAGATGTCTGGAGTGTTTTTCTAAAGACCTCTGGGGTGTTGTGCCCAGGAGAGCTCAGATTTAGGGACTCCTAAACCTGCTGAGAGTCTCAGTGGGGACACAGCTGAGCTTCAGTCCCTGCAAGGCTCTTCCCAAGGGTTTTGTGCTGTTGCTTGGCCTCTGGATGAAGTTCTGGTGGCCTCATTTTTCCTTCTATCATTGGTGTTTCTATGGGGGTTAATTGAGGGGGGGGGTGTTGTTTTCCTTCTTGGTTTCTTTTTCTGGTGGCTGGACCTGAAAACCCACCGAGTGGATCCTCATCATCATGTGAGTATTGAGACATTTGGCATCTTCACACCCCCCTTGTCTTCTGCTTTCCATCCCATGGGATCAGTCCCTCAGGAGCTGCTCCAGAGTGGATCCATCCCATGGGATCAGTCTCTCAGGAGCTGCTCCAGAGTGGATCCATCCCATGGGATCAGTCCCTCAGGAGCTGCTCCAGGTTGGATCTGCCATGGGATCAGTCCCTCAGCAGCTGCTCCAGGGTGGATCCATCCCATGGGATCAGTCCCTCAGGAGCTGCTCCAGGGTGGGTCCATCCCATGGGATCAGTCCCTCAGGAGCTGCTCCAGAGTGGATTCATCCCATGGGATCAGTCCCTCAGCAGCTGCTCCAGAGTGGATCCATCCCATGGGATCAGTCCCTCAGGAGCTGCTCCAGGGTGGGTCCATCCCCTGGGATCAGTCCCTCAGGAGCTGCTCCAGAGTGGATTCATCCCATGGGATCAGTCCCTCAGCAGCTGCTCCAGAGTGGATCCATCCCATGGGATCAGTCCCTCAGGAGCTGCTCCAGGATGAATCTCCATGGGATCAGTCCCACTCACGCATTTCCTTCCTGCTCCTTGTTGCTCCTGCCCTGTCCCACCACTTGTGGCCTTCAGCAAACAGGCCTGGATCCAACACCAAATGTCCTGACAGGAGGGAAAAGGGATCTCTGTTCTGGAGGATGCTCCAAGAGACCTTCATTTCAGGGGAACATCAAATCCCACACTGGGTTGGGTTGGGTTAGAAGGGACCTTCAGGCTCATCTGATCCCACAGGGACACCTCCCAGTCTCCCAGGTTGCTCCAAGCCCCATCCAAGCTGCCCATCCATGAATGTGGGGAACCCTCTGAGCCAGTGCCAACTTCCCACCAGTGGCAGCTTTCCAGTGTGACAACTCTGGCCCCGTGGTGACCTCAGGACACCAGCCCTGGAGCCAGGAGGGACTCCCAGGCCACCCAAGGTGGAGATCAGGTAACCTGGGGGCAGGGCAAGGGCTTCTCCTCCAGTTTCAACCTCAGCAGCTCCTTCCTGTGCGTGGAAGTGTCAGGAAAGCTCTGGGTTTATGTTGAACCTCCGGGCTGCCAACTGGGAGCTGCCAGCAATGGGCTCCTTGTCTTCTGCAGCCAAACTCCAGGGTGGCAGCCCCAGGTCTGTCCCAGCCACAGGGCTGGGTTTTGTTCCTGCTGGTGGGGCCACCAGGAGCTGTGTGGGGAAGGTGTTAGTCCGTGAAAATGTCACCTTCTCGGGTGTCATGGGCAGGGTTGGCGCCTTCCATGGGCTCTCCAGGAGCAGCAGGACCACCCCAAGGCATCCAGCTGCTCCCAGGGCACAGGGGGGAGCTGCCAGCACCTCTGCCTGCCAGGCTGGGTGCTGTGGGGAGCCCTTGGGGGGTGCAGGAGAGAGGGTGCCCCTCCAGAAGGGGGGAAGACCTTCCCGGAGTTGTGGAGGTGGCACAGGGTGAGCCCCAGGCACTGCAGGGACAGCAGGGTTTGTGGCACAACCTTTGGGGTTACCAAGGGCAGGTTTTGGTGCCCAGGTAAGGCTGAAAGTTGCCAAGAGGGGAGTGGATTTTGTGGGAAGCCCCTGGTGCCTTTTGGGGTTCCCTTCCAGCTCATTCCCAGAGCCCAGCTGGAAAATTTATCCTTGTTTTGTGCATGTCACATGCACAAAACAAGGTTGAAGGGACCTTTAAGGTTCATCCATTCCCACCCATCAAACAGGGAATATTTAACACAAATCATGGAATGGTTTGGGCTGGAAGCTCCATCTCCCCTCCGAGGGTGTCCCTTTGGGAATGTCCCACCTCTCCTGCTGCATCCAACCAGGAGGAGGCACCAGGAGCTCCGTGGGGAAAACACTCAGCAGAGGTGCTGAGTTCTGTCAGAAGGAAAAAAAAACCATGAAATGAGCAGAAAAAAAGTGCTCAAATATAATTAATGTGCTCCCATTGATGGAGGGATTAAGGCAGATTTCCAGGGGGATTTTTACCCAATTCCCTGGAAGTGCTGCCACGCACCCTGGTCTCAGTAGGACAATCCTGGTCTCAGAAGGACAGTCCTGGTCTCAGGAGGATAATCCTGGTCGCGATAGGACAATCCTGGTCTCAGAAAGACATTCCTGGTCTCAGAAGGACAATCTTGGTCTCAGGAGGACAATCCTAGTCTCAGAATGACAGTCCTGGTCTCAGTAGGACAATCCTGGTCTCAGGAGGATAATCCTGGTCCCAATAGGACAATCCTGGTCTCAGGAGGACAACCCTGGCCAGTGTTGAGTGGGTTCTGCACTTCCCAACTCTCCAGGGAGCATTCCAGGCACACCCAACCCTGGAACAGCAAGGAAAACCAAACCTCCTCCTCTTGGAAGTGCCTCCCACCGTTTCATTCCAACCTGGATGGGGTTTTTATGGAATTGAATGTTTGGAGAAGCCAAAAGG
>VWZD01004262.1:186796-209359 GCA_013396695.1 Sakesphorus luctuosus | reverse complement strand
AGAACCCCCCTGAGCTGTTTGGGAGGGATTTAAGGAAACCAAAGCAACCCCAGGGCTCAAAAAAAAGCACCCAAAATTCCATGGAGGGTCGTGGTTTGTTCACAATGACCCGAAGAAAGGTGTATTTTGGGGGGAAAGAGGGCTGTGGGAATTCCACCAGGTTTGCATTCCTGCCTGGATTCCTGCAGGCTCCGAGGTGGGGTGTGAACATGAAACATTCCCCTGTTTTTTTCCCTACTCCTGGCTTGGCTCCCACTGGCGGTGGCACAGCTAATTAAGGCATGACAATTAACTTGAACCACCTCCCTCTGCTCCCAGGGAAGGGGTTTCTGCCTCAAGGTTATTCCAGATCGTTTTTCTCTGCTTGTGTTGCCTCTCTTTTTTAATTGGAAGTGGCTCCTGAGAGGTTGTTACATAAAAACAGCTCCCTGAGGTTGTGGATTCCCAAAAAATCAGCTCCCTGAGGTTGTGGATTCCAAAAAAAAAAAAAAAACCACCTCCCTCAGGTTTGGCNAAAAAATCATCTCCCTGAGGTTGTGGATTCCCACCAAAAAATCAGCTCCCTGAGGTTGTGGATTCCCACCAAAAATCAGCTCCCTGAGGTTGTGGATTCCCAAAAAATCATCTCCCTGAGGTTGTGGATTCCCACCAAAAAATCAGCTCCCTGAGGTTGTGGATTCCCAAAAAAATCAGCTCCCTGAGGTTCTGGATTCCCTCCCAAAAAAATCAGCTCCCTGAGGTTGTGTATTCCCAAAAACTCCTGGTGGTGCTTTCCTGGATTCATCCTCCACCAAAACTCTTCCAGAGGCCTCCAGTGGCTTTCTGGTCAAGATCTTCCACTGAAATGCTGTCACCTCCATGACCTTTTTTTGAGTGATCAGGGCACTGATGTTGTCCATCCAGACCCAGGTTCCTTCAAGGATCTCTGTGGATTCCCTGGATTTTAGAGGAGGGTTCCCTGTGTCCCCCCATCCTTGTGCCATCCCTCCTTCTCCTCCCCCTTCTTCGAACCTGCACCTGCTGTTTGGAGCAGTTGGACCCACTCAGCATCCTTTGGTTCCTCTGGAGATCCCAACCCAAGTTTGGAGCTTATTCAAGTCCTGAAAGGTGTGGGATAGGTTGTGTCACCACCTTCCAGGAGCTGGATGGTCAGGGATGACACAGAATTCCAGAATGCTTTGCACTGGGAGGGACCAGAGGGGTCACCTCATTCCACTCCCTGACCTTCCACTAGCCCAGGTTGCCCCAAGCTGGCCGTGGGCACTGCCAGGGATGGGGCAGCCACAGCTTCTCTGGGAATTCCATCCCAATATCCCACCTAAACCCAACCCCTCCCAGTCTGAAGCCACTCTCCTCCTCCTGCCCCACATCACAGAATCACAGAATGATATAATGGATTGGGTTGGAAAAGACCTCCGAGATCAGCAAGTCCAACCCTTGGGCCAACTCCAGTCCCTTTACCAGATCATGGCACTCAGTGCCACGGCCAAGCTCAGTTGAAAAACCTCCAGGGATGGGGAATCCACCCCCTCTCTGGGCAGCCCATTCCAATGCCTCAGCACTCTCTCTGCAAACAAGTTTTTTCTCATCTCCAACTTCACTTTCCCCTGGCAGAGCTTGAGCCCGTGCCCCCTTGTCCTATTGCTGAGTGCCTGGGAGAAGAGACCAACCCCCACCTGGCCACAACTTCCCTTCAGGCACTTCCAGACAGTGCTGAGGTCACCTCTCAGCCTCCTCTTCTCCAGCACAAACACCCCCAGCTCCCTCAGCCTCTCCCCACAGCACTTGTGCTCCACTCCCTTCTCCAGCCTCCTTGCTCTTCTCTGGCCCCGCTCCAGCCCCTCAATCTCTTGCCTCAACTCAGGGGCCCAGAACTCAACACAACACTCAAGGTGTGGCCTCCCCAAGGCAGAGTCCAGGGGAAGGCTCACTGCCCTGGGCCTGCTGGCCACGCTACTTTGGATCCAGGCCAGGATCCCATTGGCCTTCTTGCCCACCTGGCCACACTCTTGGCTTCCTGTCCCTCAGTCCCCCCAGGTCCCTTTCTGCCTGGCTGCTCTCCACCCACTCTGTGCCCAGCCTGGAGCGCTGCAGAGGTTGGGGTGGCCAAAGGGCAGGACCTGCACTTGGCCTTGTTGAACTCCATCCCATTGCAATCAGCCCATCTCTCCAGTCTCTCCAGATCCCTCTGCAGAGCCCTCCTGCCTTCCAGCAGGTCGACACTCATCCATCCCCTTCCTCCACTTCCCCATCCTGGCACACTTCTCCTCCTGGCTGCCCTTGCCAGGCCCTGAGCCAACACCTGGAGCAGCTCCAGCAGGTCTTGGATCAGGTGTGGGAGCTCAGGTTGTCCCTGCCAGATCCCACCCAGTTTTTGGGGCTCAGTTCAGAGCTCATGCCTGGCCTTGGCTCCTTCCCTGACCTCTCAGCAAACCCCTCCAGGTTTTCCTTGGCTCCTCCAGCCTCCTGTGGCTTTGGGAGTGGCCCAGGTTCCTCCTCCCTCTGCCTTTCAGGAAGGGCTCACTCCAGGATTTAGGAGATTTTTTGGGAGCACCCTGGATCTGTGAAACCACTTCAGTTGAACCACCTGTTTGCACAGGCCCCGAATTTCACAAAGCATCCACTTTTTGGGAGGAAATTTTCCGTGCTCAGCTCTTGCCCAAGGCACTGGTTTTTGGTTGTTTGGGTTTTTTTTCTTTTTTGCTTTAAATCAAATTCCACAAGAAAAAGGAAGTTTGAGCCAAATCCATCCCACATTTCTGTGCTTGGCCCAAGGGGAAAAAATTCCTCCCCACACACTTGTGGAGCTCTGAGGGGAAGAACTGATGCCCAGGGGCACTTCAGGAAGGGGCTGGAGCCACCCCAAGGAGTTGCCAATGTCCTTGCCTGGCTGGCAGGCTGTGGGTGGCACAGAGCTGGTGGTGCCTCCAGCACCGAGGGGGAAGGTGGTTCCTCCACAACCTCTTGGGAGCCTTTCCACCAACATGGGCTTTTGGTCACACCTGCAAGTCCATCACCAATCCTGAGGTCAGGAGGAGCCTTTCCAGTGGCCTCAGCAGGTCCAAAGGGCTGATGGGCTGAGGGAGAAGCTGGCAAAGGTTGGGCCTGGATTTGTCACTCCCTGCTGTTCAGAATGTCCTGGGAAATGACATGCAAAGAAGTCCCACCAGGACCATCTTCGGGATGGAAGGTCAAGCACTCAGAGTCATCAAGGAGTTTGGAAACCCATCCCTGGAAGTGTCCAAGGCCAGGCTGGACAGGGCTTGGAGCAACCTGGGCTGGTGGAGGTGGCCCTGCCATGGCAGGGAGTGGCACTGGTTTGGTTTTAGGGTCCCTTCCAACCCAAACCACTCTGTGATTCCATGTCCAGGAGCTGTCACACCCCAGGGGATCACAAGGTGCACCAGCTCCTGGTGGGAAGGTCAAGGTGTTGATTTCCTTGGCCAGACCAAGCCTGGCACCACCCCCAACACCCTGACCCCTGGCACAGCAAGGAAAGAGAAGCCCCAAGACCCCCAAGGCAAAGACCTCCAGCCAGAGGAACTGGAGCCAATCCCACTCAAACCTACGTGTCCCTCTGGATTGGAGTCTGGGAAGGTTGGAGGCCCACAGTGGGCCAGCAAAGGTGGGGCAGGTCCACACTTCATTCCATGATTTGTGTTAAATCTTCCCTGTTTGATGGACTGGAGTAGATGATCTTCAAAGGTCCCTTGCAGCTCAAATCATTCCATGATTTCTAGTAAATATTCCAAGTTTGATGGGAGGAAATGGATGATCTTTAAAGATCCCTTCCAGCCCAAACCATTCCATGATTTCTGTTAAATATCCCAAGTTTGATGGATGGGAATGGATGACCCTTGAATGTCCCTTCCAGCCCAAACAATTCCATGATTTCTGTGAAAAATCCTGCTGAACATCCTGGAATTAATTCTCCTCTCATCCCTGTTCCCTTGGCGCTGTGTCCACACTCCAGATTCCCAGGAAAACACAGAGCTGTGCTAAAACTGGGAGGTGAGGGCCTTCCCCCTCCCTCTTCCCCCACCAATATATTTCTCACCAGGGCAACTCCACCTCAGAGTTCTCCCAAACTCCAAACCCTTGGATTTGATCCAGAAGTTTTATGGACTGAGCTAAGTGTGAATTACAGTTCTGCTCACAGCACTTTTTTTTTCTTTCCCCTTTCCTTTCTTTCCCTTTTTTTCCCTCACCTGGGACTCTGGCACAGCTTTTTTTTTTCTCTGCTGCCTGGCAGGTCTGGCAGGAACCTGTGGGATTTGGGAAGGTATGGATGTGCCTCTGGAAAAGGGTGTTGGAGGTGGAAGTGGTGGCAGGACTGACCACAGGCATAAATCATGGTCCTTTCCACTCACTTGGTTGCCACATTCCCAAGATAGAATCACAGAATCATAGAATGGATTGGGTTGGAAAAGACCTCCCAGATCATCAAGTCCAACCTTTGGGCCAACTCCACTCCCTTTACCACATCATGGCACTCAGTGCCACGGCCAAGCTCAGCTGAAAAACCTGCAGGGATGGGGAATCCACCCCCTCTCTGGGCAGCCCATTCCAATGCCTCAGCACTCTCTCTGCAAACAAGTTTTTTCTCATCTCCAACTTCAATTTCCCCTGGCAGAGCTTGAGCCCCCCGTGCCCCCTTGTCCTATTGCTGAGTGCCTGGGAGAAGAGACCAACCCCCACCTGGCCACAACTTCCCTTCAGGCACTTCCAGACAGTGCTGAGGTCACCTCTCAGCCTCCTCTTCTCCAGCACAAACACCCCCAGCTCCCTCAGCCTCTCCCCACAGCACTTGTGCTCCACTCCCTTCTCCAGCCTCGTTGCTCTTCTCTGGCCCCGCTCCAGCCCCTCAATCTCTTGCCTCAACTCAGGGGCCCAGAACTCAACACAACACTCAAGGTGTGGCCTCCCCAAGGCAGAGTCCAGGGGAAGGCTCACTGCCCTGGGCCTGCTGGCCACGCTACTTTGGATCCAGGCCAGGATCCCATTGGCCTTCTTGGCCACCTGGGCACACTCTTGGCTCCTCTTGAGCTTCCTGTCCCTCAGTCCCCCCAGGTCCCTTTCTGCCTGGCTGCTCTCCAGCCACTCTGTGCCCAGCCTGGAGCGCTGCAGGGCTTGGGGTGGCCAAAGGGCAGGACCTGCACTTGGCCTTGTTGAACTCCATCCCATTGCAATCAGCCCATCTCTCCAGTCTCTCCAGATCCCTCTGCAGAGCCCTCCTGCCTTCCAGCAGGTCGACACTCCCTCCCAACTTGGTGTCAGCAGCAAATTTGCTGCTGGTGGACTCAATCCCCTCATCTAAATCATCACTAAAGATGTTTAACAGGACTGGCCCAAACACAGACCCCTGGGGGACACCACTGGTGACCAGCTGGACACAGCTCCATTCACCAGCACTCTCTGGGCCCTTGTTCATCCACAAGGAGGTGGATTTGCTTCTCAGCCTGGCACTAAATGCACCCTTTGGCATCAATCCAGGGAGGAAAAGCCATGGATTAAGAGGAGTTCACCCTCTGGCCACGTTGGAATGTGGTGGAGCTTCACAGGGAGACTGTGGAGCCAGGGCAGGGTGGAGGGGATATGTCCAGCTCCCTGTGGGAAAGGAACCCTCTGGAGGTGCCCCAGGAGATGGGCTGGGTCCTCTCTGGGCTCAGCGGTGCCTCCTGGGCATCCAGCACCTGGAATGTTCTGTTTGGAGAACCAGGAGCACAGCTGGGAGAGGGGAAGGAGGGACGAGGTGTCTGCTCAGGAATGTGGGGAATGTCAGGGAATGTGGAGGGGTGGCTGCCAGGGGAGCTGCCGGAGCCGCAATTCCCGGCGGGCTGCGGGATCCAGGGGAATTCCCGGAGGGATGCGGGATCCAGGGGATCTGCCGGAGCCGCAATTCCTGGAGAGATGCGGGATCCAGGGGAGTTGCCGGAGCCGCAATTCCCAGAGGGATGCGGGATCCCGCGGGGCGCTCCGGGCCGGCGGCAGGAGGGAGAGGCTGCGGCGCCGCTTCCCGCTGGGAAAATCCACCTTAAGGCCGAGGCAGGAAGCGGCCGGGCGCCAATCAGGCCGGGAAGGCCGGGAGGGAGGGCCAGAGGGACGGGCGGACGGACGGACGGAGGGAGGGCGAGCGAGGATGGCGCAAGGCGGGGACCCCCCGGCCGCCCCGGGCACGTACCCGGGCAGGTACCCGGGCAGGGGCTGTCGGGGGGGATGTGCCAGGGTGGGACCCCCCCCGGGGCTCATCCCGGTGCCGCCTGTCCCTGTCCCTGTCCCTGTCACCCCCAGCGCAGGGCGCGACCTGAAGGAGTGGCTGCGGGAGCAGTTCTGCGACCACCCGCTGGAGCGCTGCGAGGAGGATACGCGGCTGCACGACGCGGCTTTCGCCGGTGACCTGGCCACGCTCCGCAGCCTCCTCCAGGAGGAGAGCTTCCAGAGGTAGGCACAGCCCCCGGGGGTGGCACAGCTTCCAGAGGTAGGCACAGCCCTCGAGGGTGGCACAGACCCCGGGGGTCGGGGCAGGGATGCTCTCGGGGCGCTCAGCGAGGTCCTCCTGCATCCCAGCGCCTTGCGGGACCCTCCGGTGCGCTGAGTGCCGTGGGGTGGGAGGGACCTTAAGGAGCAGACAGTGCCACCCCCATGGGCAGGGACACCTCCCACTATGACCAGGTTGCTCCAGCCTGGCCTTGGAAACTTCCAGGGCTGAGGATTTTACGGGAGAGGTGTCAGGGAGGGAAGATGCTCCATTCACCATCCCCACAACCTGTGCCTTTTGGGGACCTCCCTGTCACCCCATTTTTTTGGTAGAGGTGTCTCCTGGGATGCTCTGCTCTCTGTCCCCACAGCCTGTGCCTTTTGGGGATCTCCCTGTCACCCCATTTTTTTGGAGAGATGTCTCCAAGGATGCTCTGCTCACTGTCCCCACATTCTGCTCCTTTAGGGCCCCCCATCTCACCTTGTTTTCATAGAGTTGGGTTGGGAGGGACCTCAAAGCTCATCCAGTGCCACTCCCATGGGCAGGGACACCTCCCACTATCCCAGGTTGCTCCAGCCTGGCATTGGGCACTTCCAGGGCTGAGGATTTTACGGGAGAGGTGTCAGGGTGGGAAGATGCTCCGCTCACCCCCCTGGTGTCCCAGGACACACATCTCACTTTGGCCTTTTCAGCTCGGGGCAGGAACGTGATCCCATGAAAACAGGAGCCTGTGGCTAATGGGAAAAACACACCAAGGGGATCACAACGAGCTGCAAACCTGAAACACTCTGTGTTACAGGATCTGCCTGGGACTCTGGGGGGGACTTAATTAATTTTCCTGAACGTGTCCTGGACTCCAAAAAGGGTCATTTCAGCAAAAAAATGAGGAGAAGCCAAACCCTCTTTTTGCTCCCCTGGGCACTTGGCCTGGCCTTTTTTTGGCAGGAAAAAGCAGAGTTTGAGAGGAAGAGGAGGGTTGGCCCCACAGCACCATCACACAGGTGGTGGAGGGAGCAGAGAAATTATGGGTTTGAGCCTGAAGGTAGATCTGGAGCTCCCCAAATCTCCCAAGAATAAAGGGAGCACCTTTATTTTAAGACTGGAATCAAATGCTTGTGATTCCCAGCTTGGTTTTTCATGGATTCATGAAATGCCAGAATCACATGGGTTGGGAGGGACCTTAAAGCTCATCCTGTTCCATGGGCAGGGGCACCTTCCACTCTCCTGGGTTGCTCCAAACCCATCCCTGGACACTTCCAGGGGCAAGTGTGGGGCAACCACAGCAATGGGGGACATTTTCTTATAAAAAGGGAGTGTTTTATTTATTTTCTTGGGGATTTGGGCTAATTTGGGATGGGGTTTGTGCAGCTCCTGGCACGACAGGGCTGTGCCAAAGCCCCAGTGCCAGGGCCGTGTCTCTGGCTGTGTCTGTGGCAGCACCTCCCAGTTTATTGACAGGAGCTCTAAAGTGCCAAAAATCATGGAATATCCTGAGCTGGAAGGGACCATCCAGGCCCAACNCCTGCCCTGGGGAGCCTGGTCAGTGCCCACCACCCTCTGGGGGAAGAACCTTGTCCTGAGATCCACCAAAACTCCCCCGACACAATTCCAGACCATTCCCTGGGTGCTGCCAGAGCAAAGCTTTGGGTTGGTAATGCCCAGCCTTCCAGAGAGCAGTGTGGGTCTCTTCCAACCCCCTGTGTGCCCCCCTGGCAGGAGGATCAACGAGAAGTCTGTGTGGTGCTCGGGCGGGCTGCCCTGCACGCCCCTGCGCCTGGCAGCGACCGCCGGGCACGGCGCCTGCGTGGAGCTGCTGCTGCGCCATGGTGCCCGCCCCGACCTGGTGGACGTCAAGGGGCAGACGGCCCTCTATGTGGCAGTGCTCAACGGGCACCTGGAGTGTGCCAGGATTCTGCTGGAGGCCGGGGCAGATCCCAACGGGAGCCGCCACCACCGCAGCACCCCCGTGTACCATGCGGCGCGGGTGGGCAGGGCTGACATCCTGCAGGAGCTCATCAGGTGGGCATGGGGTGGGCATGGGGGTGACATCCTGCAGGAGCTCATGGGGTGGGCATGCGGTGGGCATCACGGTGGGCATGGGGTGGGCAGGGCTGACATCCTGCAGGAGCTCATCAGGTGGGACATCACTGTGGGTATGGGGTAGGGATGAGGGTGACATCCTGCAGGGGCTCATCAGGTGGGCATGGGGTGGGCGTGGGGGTGACATCCTGCAGGGGCTCATCAGGTGGGCATGGGGTAGGCATGGGGCTGGCATCCTGCAGAGGCTCATCAGGTGGGCATGGGGTGGGCATGGGGCTGGCATCCTGCAGAGGCTCATCAGGTGGGCATGGGGTGGGCATGGGGCTGACATCCTGCAGGGGCTCATCAGGTGGGCATGGGGTGGGCATGGGGGTGACATCCTGCAGGAGCTTATGGGGTGGGCATGCGGTGGGCATCACAGTGGGCATCACAGTGGGCATGGGGTGGGCAGGGCTGACATCCTGCAGGAGCTCATCAGGTGGGACATCACTGTGGGTATGGGGTAGGGATGAGGGTGACATCCTGCAGGAGCTCATGGGGTGGGCATGGGGGTGACATCCTGCAGGGGCACCTCCCTGTGGTGAATCCCTCCCCTCTGTGCTTAGCCCAGATTCCCCCATGGTGGCTGATCTTAGGACAGGTGTCCTCCAGGGCCTTGGCAGTGCTGGGCACTGTGACCTTTAATTCCTTACAGGGAATTCAATGAATTAATGAAATTAATTCTTCTTCCTCTTCTTCCCTTGGGGTGTTTGGCCTCCATTCCCTTTTTCATGCCCACAGCCTGGCAGAGCTGGTTGGAGAGGGCAGAGGGTGGACAGATCCCAGGTGGAGATCCTTGGATTCCCAGTATCCCACTGTGTGACTTCCATGCCTGTTCCCCCAGTCCAATCCCAGGAGTTTGGAGCTTCCACTGCTAAGTCAGATCCAGATCTTTCCTGGGATCCTCCCTGGCTGAATTCCAGAGGGAGGGATCCCCCAAAAGCCTCCCTGGGTGGGGAGGTGACCTCCTGTCCCTCCAGGAGTGGCCTCCAGGTGTGCCAGAGGCTTGTGGGAAGTTGAGTTGTTCCTCCTGTGCCGTGCCCTGATTATTCCTGCTTTTAAATGGGAAGAGTTTTGTCTGAGGGATTTGCTGGACAATTCCACTGATGCCCAAATAACAAGGGGGAAATGCAGGGGAAGTGGGAAAAGAGGAGAAAATTCATTGGATTCGCACAAATCCCAATCAAGGAATCCCTTCTGTGACCTCAAACGCTGGAAAACAACAAACCAAAGGATTCCAATGGAAACAATTCAAGACCCTTGAGGATTTTCCTGCCTTTTTTGGCCTGTGGGGAGGGAATTTTCATCCCAAGTGCAGCTTTCAGGAAGCAGAACTCCCTATCCTTGCTCCTTCCCCAGGAAACTCAGAGCAGGATGCCCCCAGTGCCACGTGCCCTGTGGATCCAGGGCATTCCCAAACCCCTGCCCTGATCTCTCCACCCAGGCAGGTTGGAATGTTCCAGAGGGGCTTTCAGCAGCTTGGATTTATGGCTCTGCTCCTCAGGGTGCTTTGCCAGCAATATTGAAAAAGAGATTTTTGGAGGACTTTCAGGCTGGAAAATGAACTGGAGTTGGTCCAGTCTCTTTTCTTCTCAGGCAACATCTCTCCCAAGGCTCCTGAGCTAATCCCACACTGTCAGGTTGCCCAAAATCCAAGGAGGGATTGCACAGATCCAGGAAGTTAAAAATGCAGCCTTGTGTTCCAGAGAGTTGGAGGGGATTTGGCAGCAGGAATGCAATGAGGGAGATGCTGAGAGGGTCACTCTCCATGGTCATTCCAGACCAAGAATGATCCAATGTGGGTCACTTCTCCATGGGGTCAGTCCAGGAATACCCCAGTGTGGGTCACTTCTCCATGGGGTCAGTCCTTCAGGAACTGCTCCAGTGTGGGTCACTCTCCATGGTCATTCCAGGCCAGGAATGCTCCAGTGTGGGTCATTCTTCATGGTCATCCCAGTCCAGGAATGATCCAATGTGGATCACTCTTCATGGTCATCCCAGTCCAGGAATGATCCAATGTGGATCACTCTCCATGGTCATTCCAGGCCAGGAATGCTCCAGTGTGGGTCACTCTTCATGGTCATCCCAGTCCAGGAATGATCCAATGTGGATCACTCTTCATGGTCATCCCAGTCCAGGAATGATCCAATGTGGATCACTCTCCATGGTCATTCCAGGCCCGGAATGCTCCAGTGTGGGTCACTCTTCCATGGGGTTAGTCCTTCAGGAATTTCTCCAATGTGGGTCACTCTCCATGGTCATTCCAGTCCAGGAATGCTCCAATGTGGGTCACTCTTCTATGGGGTCCTATATTAGAACCCTTAAAAATCCCATAATTAATACAGAACCCCAACTTGAATGAAAAGACTTAAACAATTAACAACACATATCAATCAACAGTACACCCATTCACAACAAATCCCTCCACTTACCCCTCTCAGTGCCACCCAAAGCCTGGCATGCTTCCCCCTCTCCACCTGGCAGTGCCCCCTGGACATTCCAACCCTCCTCTCCACCTGGCAGTGCCCCCTGGACATTCCCAACCCTCCTCTCCACCTGGCAGTGCCCCCTGGACATTCCCAACCCTCCTCTCCACCTGGCAGTGCCCCTGGACATTCCCAACCCTCCTCTCCACCTGGCAGTGCCCCCTGGACATTCCCAACCCTCCTTTCCCTCCTTCAGGTTCGGCGCTGATGTGGACGTAACCCACCACCCCGCACGCCCCGGCGGTGCCCCGCGCCCGCTCACCACGCTGGTGGTGTGCCCCCTCTACATCAGTGCCGCCTACCACAACCTGCCCTGCTTCCAGCTGCTGCTGCAGGCGGGTGCCAACCCCGATTTCAACTGCTGGGGCCCCGTGGACGTGCGGGGTTTCTCCAGGGGGTCTCCGCGGTGCGTGCTGGACGCGGTGCTGCGCCACGGCTGTGCGCCCGCCTTCGTGCGCCTCCTCGTTGACTTCGGTGCCAACCTGGGGCTGGTCAGGGCCGAGGAGCTGCCAGTGGAGCCCTCAGGGAGGGTGAGGGTCGATGCTGAGGCGCTGGAGGTGTTCAGAGAAGCCAAGGGTAAGCAGGGCATGGAGGAGCTGGATGGGGGAGAGGCTCTTGGGAAGTGGGGCAGGTGTTGGCATCTCTTTGGGGTCTTCCAGAAGAGACCTCCGAGATCATCAAGTCCAACCCTCAATCCAACCCCACTTTGATTACCAGATCATGTCACTGAGTGACACGGGTGGCTGAGGGCAAACAAAAGCCAAGGGATGTTTGCCAATGATCCAAGTAGAATTGTAGAACATCCTGAGCTGGAAGGGACCCCCAAGCCCTGGCCAGGACACCCCAGCAATGCCACCCTGTCCCTGAGATGATCATCCAAATGCTCCTGGAGCTCTGGCAGCCTTGGGGTCGTGCCCACTGCCCTGGGGAGCCTGGTCAGTGCCTTCCAGAACTTTATCTTGATATCCAACCTAACCTTGTCCTGGCACAGCTTATCTGGGTCAGAGCTGCAGGAGCTGTGGATGTTCCAGTGTGGGCAGTGCCCTCGCTGTGCTGCCCACCTGAGCTGGGTCAGAGCTCCAGGACCTGTGGGTGTTCCAGTGTGGTCTTCAGGAGCTGTGGATGTTCCAGTGTGGGGAGTGCCCACCTGAGCTGGGCCCCAAGTGCCCCCTGTCCCTGGTTGTGCCCACAGGCTGTCCCCGCAGCCCCCTGTCCCTGCTGTGCCCACAGGCTGTCCCTGCAGCCCCCTGTCCCTGCTGTGCCCACAGGTTGCCCCTTGTCCCTGCTGTCCCTGGTTGTGTCCCCAGTACCCCCTGTCCTGCTGTGCCCACAGGTTGCCCCTTGTCCCTACTGTCCCTGGTTGTGTCCCCAGTGCCCCCTATCCTCCTGTGCCCACAGGTCACCCCCAGTGCCCCCTGTCCCTGCTGTCCCTGTTTGTGTCCCCAGTGCCCCCTGTCCCTGCTGTGCCCACAGGTCACCCCCAGTGCCCCCTGTCCTGCTGTGCCCACAGGTTGCCCCTGGAGTCTGCTGTCCCTGTTTGTGTCCCCAGTGCCCCCTGTCCCTGCTGTGCCCACAGGTCACCCCCAGTGCCCCCTGTCCCTGCTGTCCCTGTTTGTGTCCCCAGTGCCCCCTGTCCCTGCTGTGCCCACAGGTCACCCCCAGTGCCCCCTGTCCTGCTGTGCCCACAGGTTGCCCCTGGAGTCTGCTGTCCCTGTTTGTGTCCCCAGTGCCCCCTGTCCCTGCTGTGCCCACAGGTTGCCCCCGGAGCCTGCTGTCCCTCTGCCGCATCACCGTGCGACGAGCGCTGGGCAAATCCCGGCTGGATCTGATCGGCATCCTGCCCGTGCCACAGCCTGTGAAACAGTTCCTGTTGCACGAACACACCTAAAGGATCATCCCTCAGGGAAAACAGGAACACCCCTGGATTCCTTGGGTGTGGGAGTGACATTCTGCCAAGCCAGGTGCCAGTCCCAGCAGGCAGAATTCCTCGGATTTGTGCCCTTGGCAGTGCGGGTGCAGTGGGTGCCGTATGTGTACCTGGGGGTTCCAACAGGCTGGTGAAGGGTGTGGGTGTTACCTGAGTGAAGCCAACCCATCCTGGGACTGGTGGCACATTGTAACTCTGTTAGTCACCTGTTCCACACTCCAGAGGGTCCCAGGGAGCCCTTTCCTCTTCCCATGGGATGCACCTCCCATCAGCCCTTGGTCTTTGTGTCCCACCTGAGGTTTGTGGTCACTGGTGGTGTTCTCCATGCCCTCCTGGCACACAAGCCCAGGAGATCCCAGCGGCCCTTTTGCTTCATGGAATGAGGAGAGAAACCCCTCCCAGAAGCCCTTTCCTCTTCCCATGGGTTGCATCTCCCATCCAAGATCCCATCCAAGGTTTGTGGTGACTGGTGGTGTTCTCCTCCATGCCCTCCTGGCACACAAAACCAGGAGATCCCAGCGGCCCTTTTGCTTCATGGAATGAGGAGAGAAACCCCTCCCAGAAGCCCTTTCCTCTTCCCATGGCATGCATCTCCCATCAGCCCTTGGCCTTTCCGTCCCACATGAGGTTTGTGGTCGCTGGTGGTGTTCTCCTCCATCCCCTCCTGGCACACAAACCCAGAAGTTCCCACCTGCCTTTTGAGAAACCCCTCCCAGATGCCCCCAACAACAGCTCTGGTTGGTTGGCTTTGTGGAGAAGGGAGAGGAAAGGGCTTTTTGTGCAGGGGGTTGGGAGATTTTGTGCTCCTCAATTCTGAAGACACCATTCCACCCAGATGGGCTCTGTGGATTCCTGGTGGCTCTTGGTGCTCCCAGGGAAGGGTCCTCCTGCCTTTTATCCAGATCTTAGCTCCTTAAAAACAGTGCCAGGGGCGGTGCAGAGGAATCTCTCCCCAAATCCCAACTTCAGGAGGGCAGAGATGATGGTCCCTCAGGACCTCAGGAGAAAGCTCAGGTGGTAACTTGTCCTTGCTTTTGCTTTACTGATTCAGGTTCTTTCTGGTGCCTGTGTTGGAAGTTTTTATTTTTTTGAGACAGGTTTACTTTGCCAGATGTTCTTCCTGTGCTCCTCCAGTTGGCAAAGCTGTTTTTCCAGAGGGAACTTTGAAGATCATGGAATCCTGGACTGGTTTGGAAGGGTTGGAAGGGTTGGAAGTCCATCTCATTCCAACCCCTGCCATGGGCAGCAACACTTTCCACTAACCCAGGTTGCTCCAAGCCCCATCCCTATGGCTTTACCCCCTGAGAAATGTTCTTTATCCAGAACCATCAATAAATGGAGAGCAGGAGAAACCAAATCCATGAGTATTCCCTGTTCTTTCTATTTCACACCCTGGAAGATCCAAGTGGCATCTTCCATCCCAACTTAACCTGAGGTGGAAACAGCACCTCAAAGCAAAGGATATTCCCAAGGCAAAGGATGTTCCCAAAGCAAAGGATATTCCCAGGGCAAAGGGTATCCCCAGGGTAGAGGATATTTCCCAAGCAAAGATATTCCCAAAGCAAAGAATATTCCCAAGGCAAAGGACATTCCCAAGGCAAAGAATATTCCCAGGGCAAGGATATTCCCAGAACAAAGATATTCCCAAAGCAAAGGATATTCCCAAGGCAAAGGATGTTCCCAGGGCAAAGGATATTCCCAGGGCAAGGATATTCCCAGGGCAAGGATATTCCCAGAGCAAAGATATTCTCAGAGGAAAGGATATTCCCAAGGCAAAAGATATTCCTAGAGCAAAGGATATTCTCAAAGCAAAGGATATTCCCAGAGCAAAGGGATCCAAACATTTCCTACTCTTAGGGAATTCTCACAAAGGTGGAGTTTTTTGTTTTTCCATCAGAGGAAAAGTCCTTTTTACCCCCAAAAGGTGCAGCACCTTTTTTTGGCCTCTCCTTTTCCAGTGAGGAAGGAGAACACCAGGAGGGAACAGAGGGCACAAAATGCCACTTCCAGGACCTGAGGGTACTAATTGACAGGAAGCTCAAGAGGAGCCAAGAGTGTGGCCAGGTGGCCAAGAAGGCCAATGGGATCCTGGCCTGNGGGGGTGGATTCCCCATCCCTGGAGGATTTTCAACTGAGCTTGGCCGTGGCACTGAGTGCCATGATCTGGTAAAGGGAGTGGAGTTGGCCCAAGGGATGGACTTGATGATCTGGGAGGTCTTTTCCAACCCAATCCATTCTATGATTCTATGAATGCCAATCCATGGCAGGGAAAAATAAAATACTGTGCCCAGTGGCAGGATCAGACCTGGGGAGGGGCTGGATCCACGTGGTTGAAGATGCCCAGGTCAGTTTTTAATCCCTTGGTTCTGGATTTGGGAATGCTGCCCCCTGCCTCCTGTCCATGTCCTGCAGCCACTGGAGGGGGCTGGAGAACAGGGAATGCTCCGGTGCCACCTCCTGTTTTGCCACCCCCAGTCACGATTTTCAGGAGATCTTGGAAACTTCGCACCTGTTCCCACTCTTGAGGCTTCTCCTTTCTGCTCCTGCTTCCTGGAAATGCAGCTCCTCACTTTGTCCTGTCATGAAAACGTGGAATTCCATGGAATTTTTGGAATTCCATGGAGTTTTTGGAATTCCATGGAGTTTTTGAAATTCCTAAAAATATGTGGATTTTTACAGTTTAGTTGGTTTGGGGTTTTTTTCGCTGTTTTCATTGGAGAACTCCCTCCAAGCTTAAGCTGCAGGAGAATTCCTGGTGGTTGCTCTGTTATTCCCAAGGTGTTCCCGAGGATTTAGTCCCTGTAGGTGCCTCCAGTCCAGGGCACAATCCCTATTTTTTTTTTAGCATTCCTGCTTTTTTCGCTTGGGAGGTGTTGGATCCAGTGCCAGTATTTCCTCTGAAGGCAAATCCAGAGTTTCTCCCGGTTTGGAAGAAATCAATCCAAAGGTTTGGAATTGTGGTGGTGAAAAACAAAGCCCAACAAGGCCTAACCTTAAGATATTCCCATCTCCAGCCTCCATATTCCCCTTCCATGGAGCAGATCCCTCTTGGAGCTTCTCCCCCCACCAGGACACCCCAATGTGGTGGGTCTGGCTGCAGCTTGGACCAGGAGGTTCCTCCTTCCAGAGATGTGGAATTGTTTGATTGTTCCTGGGAATTCTGGTGCTCTCTGGGTGCATTCCAGCTGTGCCAGACCCACCTCTGAGCTTGGCATGGCAACATTTTCCTTCCTGCTCACCCTCAGGAACCTTGAAGGAAGCAGGAAGGTTCTTCTCACGCTGGGTGGTGTTCTGGGCTTTGAGAACCTGCCAGATCTCAGGCAGTGTCCAAGCAATTCCTGGAGGATCCATCATTCCCACCCCACCAGCCACCAGTGGGGAAGGTCCTCAACATTTAACTTGCTCTTGTCATTCCCCATCAGCTCCTTTGTGTCTTCCCTCCCAAAGGAGCTCTGAGAGCCCTGGAAGAAGAAGGAAAAGAAGAAGGAAAATGAAGAGAAGAAGAAGGAAAAGGAGGAGCAGGAGGAGGAGGAGGAGAAGGAAAAGGAGAAAGGAGAAGGAGAAGGAGAAGGAGAAGAAAGAGAAGGAGGAGAAAGAGAAGGAGGAGAAAGAGAAGGGAAAGGTCACAGAAGAAAAAGAAGGAAAAGTTTGGGGCTGCCCCATCCCTGGAAGTGTCCAAGGCCAGGTTAGATGGGGTTGGAGCAGCCTGGGATGGTGAGAGGTGTCCCTGCCTGTGGCATTTGTCACTCCCCTCCAGGGACATCCTTCTGAGCTGGAGAGGAATTTATTACAATAAATTGATTGTGAGATTTTCTGTTGTGTGAAGGTGTTCAGGTCTTTACCTTCATCAAGGCAACAACAGATCCTGGAACTCCTTCCCAGGGAAGCAGAAGTTTCCAGT
The DNA here is from genome assembly GCA_013396695.1 of Sakesphorus luctuosus. NCBI lineage: Eukaryota > Metazoa > Chordata > Aves > Passeriformes > Thamnophilidae > Sakesphorus > Sakesphorus luctuosus. The sequence goes on along the minus strand of VWZD01004262.1, from coordinate 192,488 downwards.
TGTCCTGACTTCCCTCCAGAATAAGTTCCTTCAATTTCCAACCTCCATTCTTAAAGCTGAGGAATCACAGAATCATGGAATGGTTTGGGTGGGAACGGACCTCAAAGCCCATCTTGTTCCAACCCCTCCCACTATCCCAGGTTGCTCCAACCTGGCCTTGGACACTCCCAGGGATGGGGCAGCCACAGCTTCTCTGGGAATTCCATCCCAGCCCCTCCCCACTCTCCCAGCCAGGAATTCCTTCCCAATATCCCATCTAACCCTCTGTCCATGGGAAGCCATTCCCTTGTCCTGTCCTTCCATCCTTCTCCCAAGTCCCTCTCCAGCTCTCCTGGGGTCACTTTGGGGAGTTGGGGTCTGAGAAGACCTCAAAGCTCATCCCAACCCACCCCCTGCCATGGGCAGGGACATCTCCCACTATCTCAGGTTGCTCCAACCTGGCCTTGGACACTTCCAGGGATGGGGCAGTCACAGCAGAAGTTCTTCACCTTAGCTGGTGACTGTGCCAGTCTGCAGGGGCTTGTCTTCACCTCTTGGACTTGGCAGTGCTGGGTTACTGGTTGGACTTCTCCCAAAGGTCTTTTCCAAGCTAAATGATTCCATGTTTCTATCCCTGCTTTCCTCCATGCCCTCTACAGCATCTCCATGACCTTCATGACCCACCACAGTGTGTGTTCATCCCTCCAGCAGGCACAGATCCCTGGCATGTGACCCTGGAGGGCTGTTTTTAGCTCCCAGCCCAAGGCAGTGTCTGCTCCCTCGTGCTCAGGGTGGTCCTTGCTGGGAGTTCAGTGAACTTTGGGTGGAATCCACCAACTTTCAGCTCAGAGATAACCCCAAATATTTCATGCCTCGCAGCCCGTGAAGGACCAGAGATGTCAGCAGAGAGCTCTGCTGCCAAGGCAAACAAAGCCAGGGAGCTTGATTGTTCCCACTGCTGGGAATTTTGGGATGTGGCTGGGAATCAGGAGAGGCCAAGAGGGGCAGGTGAGCAGAAATCAAATATTTTTGGGCCAGAAAAAGCCAAAATCCAGGGCAGCTGAAGGTTTTTCTGTAGCACTGAGAGGAGCTCTGTGCTGCTGGAATGTTTTATTGTTCCCACTGCTGGGAATCTTGAGATGTGGCTGGGAATCAGGAGAGGCCAAGAGGGGCAGGTGAGCAGAAATCCCATATTTTGGGCCAAAAAAAGCCAAAATCCAGGGCAGCTGAAGGCTATTTGTGGACTTGGAGATCTGGAACACTGGGAGGAGCTCTGTGCTGCTGGGCAAGTTTTCTTATTCCCATTGCTGGGAATCTTTGTATGTGGCTGGAAATCAGGAGAGGCCAAGAGGGGCAGGCGAGCAGAAATCCCATATTTTTGGGCAAGAAAAAGCTCAAATCAGGGCTGCTGAAGGTTGGTGTGTAGCATTGAGAGAAGATCAGGTCCCACAGCTTCTGTGCCATGGAGATCAGGTCCCACAGCTCCTCTGTCATTGGAAGATGGGATTACAAATCAGGTGGATCTCAGGAGCTTCCTCCCTTTCCAAGGAGGTGCTGGACCAACAGCTGGGATGCCGGTGGGGGTCCAGCCCACATCCCACTCCTCCCTGTCCCTGCAGGAAGGGATTCCCAGTCTCTGTAGGTGCCTCCTCTGCACCCAAGAACCAACCAGGGAATGGAGCCACGAGCCCCATGTGGCCTGGCATGGGCTCCCATCCCATGGGCACCTCCAAGCCTGGGGACACCCAGCCCCATTTCCTCCTGGATCCAGGATTTTTCTTGCTGTGCCTGCCCCCCTCTCTGCCCACACTCCCACCCTGGGTGGCCGTGGGCAGTGCCATGTGACTCAGAACCACAAGCACGTGGCATTCCAGGAGGAGAGAGCTCATTTCCCTGCAAGCACCGAGCAGTGACGTTGTTTTGTTCCCACTGGGGACCAGGAGAAGGGATTCTCCACCCAAAGCCCTCACAGATGTTGAGGTCCCCACGTGTCTCAGCTCTTACTCACAGAAGGAGTCACTCAGAGGGTGGGGCAGAGCCACCGTCATGCCAGTCGGTGTTGTCTGCTGGAGAAGCAAAGCCAGTTTGTGCCAGAAGGTGTTCATTAATCCAAGACTTTCAAAGCCCAGGGAGAAACGGGGTTTGGGTGGTTTGAGTTCTGCTGGCTGAGGCAGTGCCTTCAACTCCTGTGGGTTGTTCCTCTACTCAGCTGAGAATTTCCCAAGGAGCGCTGGATCCTGGACACTCGGAGCTCCCAGTAGTGTGGACACTCAGAGTTCCCAGTGGTGGGGACACTTGGAGCTCCCAGTGGTGGGGACTCCTGGAGTTCCCAGTGTGTGGACTCCTGGAGCTCCTGGTGGCGTGGACACTCAGAGCTCCCAGCGTGTGGACTCCTGGAGCTCCTGGTCGTGTGGACAGTTGGGAGTTCCCAGTGGTGGGGACTCCTGGAGTTCCCAGTGTGAACAGTTGGAGTTCCCACTGGTGTGGACACTCAGAGCTCCCACTGGTGTGGACACTTGGAGTTCCCAGTTGGTGTGGACTCCTGGAGCTCCTGGTGTTGTGGACTCCTGGAGTTCCCAGTGTGTGGACACTCAGATCTCCCACAGCGTGGACACTTGGAGTTCCCAGTTGGTGTGGACTCCTGGAGCTCCTGGTGTTGTGGACACTCGAGAGTTCCCAGTGTGTGGACACTCAGAGCTCCCAGTGTGTGAACACTCATGATGTGGACACTTGGAACTCCCACTGGTGTGGACACTCAGAGTTCCCAGTGGTGGGGACTCCTGGAGCTCCCCCTGGTGTGGCACTTGGAGCTGCCACAGCCACAGCAGGTGCCCAGGTGGTGCTGGCAGCAGCCCAGCCCCCAGGACAGGTGCTCCCGGGAATTTTGGCTCTCCAGACCCGCTGGAGGAACACAGAGCTCCATTCCTGCCATCCCGCAGGATGCGTCAGGCTGCGCTTCCACCCGGGCCAGGCTCTTCCAACATCCAGGAGTTCATTCCTGTTCCATGAGGAGGCCAGAGCTTGGATCCAACATCCAGCCAGTTCCCGGGGTGGGGGGCAGAGAGAGGAACTCACCAAGAAAAAAAAACACAGACACAAACAACGAGATTTGGATGCGGCTTTGCAGGCGATGGGAATGTCGCTGAGATTCCTGCCCAGGCAGCTGGAGGGCAAGGAGAATTCCCTGCCCTGCCCTTGGATCCAGGCAACAGAGCCCATTCCAGCCCAGGCAAGTGGAGGGCAAGGAGAATACCCTGCCCAGGAAACGGGAGGTCAAGGAGAATTCCCTGCCGTGCCTTGGGCTCCAGGGAGCAGAGCCCATTCCTGCCCAGGCAACTGGAGGGCAAGGAGAATTCCCTGCTCCCTCCTTGGCTCCAGGGAGCAGAACCCATTCCTGCCCAGGCCACTGGAGGGCAAGGAGAATTCCCTGTCCTGCCCTTGGATCCAGGGAGCCAGTGCCCATTGCTGCCCAGGCAAGTGGAGGGCAAAGAGAATTCCCTGCCCTGCCCTCGGATCCAGAGCCCATTCCTGCCCACGCAACTGGAGGGCAAGGAGAATTCCCTGCTCCCTCCTTGGCTCCAGGGAGCAGAACCCATTCCTGCCCAGGCCACTGGAGGGCAAGGAGAATTCCCTGCCCTGCCCTGGGCTCCAGAGAGCAGTGCCCATTCCTGCCCAGGCAGCTGGAGGGCAAATAGAATTCCCAGCTCTCCCCTGGGTTACAGGGAGTAGAGCCCATTCCTGCCCAGGCAACTGGAGGGCAAGGAGAATTCCCTGCCCAGGCAACTGGAGGGCAAAGAGGATTCCCTGCTCTGCCCTCAGATCCAGGGAGCAAAGCCCATTCCTGCCCAGGCAACTGGAGGGCAAAGAGAATTCCCTGCTCTCTCCACAGCTCCAGGGAGCAGAGCCCATTCCTGTTCAATTCTCAGGGATTCAGGCAGGAGCAGCTTCCCTTGGGACCATCCCTGTGCCCTCAAGGCCTGGCCCTGCTTCACGCCAAGCACACCCTCTGTGGTTTTGGAATTCCAGATGGGAAATCCATGCAGGACTGGAATAAACAAGCAGTGCTTGGTTCCTATTTGGTCCCAACTGCAGGAGGAAAAAAAACTCAGGAGTGGTAACACTCAATTGTCACTTTTTATTTTTTCTCCCCCTGCCTGGAAAAACTTGGAGTTTTATGGCTTATGAGCCACAAATTGGAATTGCAGGCAAGGGATGAAGCTCCTCCATAAATCCAGCTCAGAAGATCCCTCCTGCCCTAACACAGCTATCCCACAACAGATCTCAGATCCCAACATTTCAGGGAGGAAAGTTGTATTTTAAGCCTCCTGAGGTTTTGGGGATCTCTCAGAAAAATGAACCTTACATTTCATGGAAGAGGGAGAGGAAGATTTTGTGGGATGAAGCAGAGCCAGAGATGTATTTCAAGGTGATTCACCAAGCCCCAACCTGTGGCTCTCCAAGTTTTTCTTTTCCATGGATTTGCCTCAGTAACAGCAGTAAGAGAAGGTGCTTCTGGAAAGAGAGGAAGGTTGGATTGAGCAGATGTCAATCATTCCAACTTGGGAATGAGGCCAGTGGGTGGAAGGAAAAATATTATTAATAATTATAAGAGGAGGATGAAGATGGCCAGAATCAGAACCACATTCTGGAGCCCTCCAAAAATAGCCCTGGAGAGGAGCCAAACTTAACAAGGGAAAGCAGGATTTGAGGGCAGGGAATCCAAAGAGGGAGAGGAACCTTGGGTGCTGGGATGGTTTCTGGGCTCAGCAGCAGCAGGAGATGAAGAGTAGCCACTTGGAGCTGTTTGTCCTGCATGGGTGGGGTGTCAAACCCTTCCTTGCCATGGAATGGTGGCCCATCTTTCCTGCTTTGCTGTCCTTCAGGTGGGGCTTCCCCTCCCAAGCAGCCCAACCTATGGCTGTACCTTCTCCCTCTGCATCTCTCCTGGATCTTTTCTGTTGCCTAAGGATGTCCTCAGAGCCCGAGGCAAAGCCTGGGGGTCCTGTCTGAGCTGAGCTTTGGAGGAGACCCAGCTGAGATGCAGCTCCAAAGCCAAAGTGTATTCCAACTGTTCCTGAGTGCTCTGAATCCAAGGAGGGGGGTTTCAGCTCCTTGGGAAGGGGAGCTGCAAAGGGTGATGGGAAGCTCAGGAAGGGGTAGAAAAAAGTGGCAAAAATCCACCTTTTTTACTCCAGAGAAATTCCCAAGGGATTCAGGCTGTGGGACACACCCCATCCCTGAGATCCTCAGCTCTGCTGGGTCAGGAGCTGGCTGGAGGGTCAGGCCCAGAGAGTGCTGGTGAATGGAGCTGCATCCAACTGGTCACCAGTGGTGTCCCCCAGGGGACTGTGTTGGGTCCAGTCCTGTTTAACATCTTTATTGATGATTTAGATGAGGGGATTGAGTCCATCAGCAGCAAATTTGCAGATGACACCAAGTTGGGAGGGAATGTCGACCTGCTGGAAGGCAGGAGGGCTCTGCAGAGGGATCTGGAGAGACTGGAGAGATGGGCTGATTGCAATGGGATGGAGTTGAACAAGGCCAAGTGCAGGTCCTGCCCTTTGGCCACCCCAAGCCCTGCAGCGCTCCAGGCTGGGCACAGAGTGGCTGGAGAGCAGCCAGGCAGAAAGGGACGTGGGGGGACTGAGGGACAGGAAGCTCAAGAGGAGCCAAGAGTGTGCCCAGGTGGCCAAGAAGGCCAATGGGATCCTGG
>VWZD01004262.1:161769-182308 GCA_013396695.1 Sakesphorus luctuosus | reverse complement strand
CATGGATCTCCCATCCTGGATCTCCCAGCCTGGAGCTCCCATCCTGAAGCTCCCATCCTGGATATCCCAGCCTGAAGCTCCCATCCTGGATATCCCATCCTGGATCTCCCAGCCTGAAGTTCCTATCATGGATCTCCCATCCTGGATCTCCCAGCCTGGAGCTCCCATCCTGGATCTCCCAGCCTGAAGCTCCCATCCTAGTTATCCCATTCTGAAGCTCCCAGCCTGGAGCTCCCATCCTGAAGTTCCCATCTTGGAGCTCCCATCTTGGAGCTCCCATCCTCAGCAGTGAATTCCCCTCACCCATCACCGGGGAAATCAGGAAATTGGGCAAAGAAGGGGCAAAAACTGAGCATGCAAATTGGGCAGGAAGGAGAGAAACACGAGAGGGGTTTTTTTAGCTGGTTTTTTTTTTTTTTTAGGATTTCTTCGCAGCCCTTGGGGCAGATGGGACCATAAAGGGTGTGGAGATGGAGCTCTCCGGGAGGGTGATGTCACCGCCGCCGCAGGCTCGGGGATGGCTTCAATCTGCCGAACTCCGTGCGAGGAGAGGCAGCTCTGGCCACCAGAGCCACCCGAGCGCCGGGGGCGGGCCGGGCTCGAGGGGAGGAAGCGAGTGCCGAGCAGGGCGGAATTCAAAGCGGCTCGGGCTGAGGATGTGGCGAACACAAAGGAAAAAAAGGAAGAAAAAAAAAACTCGGGAGGGATCAAAGTGTGCGCGTGCAAATTCGTTCCTTGTGGCAGGAATGCTGCCAGTTCGGAAGGAAAAAAAAAACCCAACCTTCTCCCCGCCCCTCCTAACCCCGAGCCAGGGAGGGAGAGGGGAAATGCGTGGAGGGATCTCCTCTGGAGCTCACAGGGATTGAGGAGTGGTTGGGATGGCACCGGAGCAGGGACTTTGGGTGGGGATCTGAGCAGCTTCTCATGGGCTGCTCATGGAACAGCCACATTCAAAGGCATCATGAGGGTGGGTGAGGGTTGGATGGGAGCTCCAGGATGGGAGCTCCAGGATGGGAAATCCAGGATGAGATCTTCAGGATGGGAGCTTCAGGATGGGAGCTCCGGGGTGAGAGTGCCAGGCTGGGAGCTTTGGGATGGGAGATCCAGGATGGGAGCTTCAGGGTGGGAAATCCAGGATGGGAGCTCCAGGTTGGGAGCTCCAGGATGGGAAATCCAGGCTGGGAACTTTGGGATGGGAGCTCCAGGCTGGGAGCTTCAGGATGGGAGCTGGAGGATGTGAAATCCAGGATGGCAGATCCAGAATGGGAGATTCAGGTTGGGAGCTCCAGGATGGGAGCTCCAGGCTGGGAGCTCCAGGCTGGGAGCTCCAGGCTGGGAGCTCCAGGCTGGGAGCTCCAGGCTGGGAGCTCCAGGATGGGAGATCCATGATGGGAGCTCCAGGGTGGGAGATCCAGTATGGGAGATCCAGGATGGGAGCGGCAGGTTGGGAGCTCCAGAATGGGAGCTTCAGGTTGGGAGGTTCAGGATGGGGGCTCCAGACTGGAAGATTCAGGATGGGAGCTCCAGGTTGAAAGATTCAGGATGGGAGCTCCCAGGTGGNCAAACAGTGTCTTTGGAGGTGGTGGAGAGTGTCCTCCAAGGTCCTAGGACAGGGACACTTCTGCCCTCACTCAGCCTTGGCTGAGCAGGCAGAGGCAGGAAGAGCTTGATCCCAGCTCCTCCAGGTTGCAGGTGGGACACCTGGACACAGGGAAGCTCCTCACCAGCTTTGGTGGCTTCTACATCCACAAACCCAGACCTGATGTTTTCTCCCCTCAAACTGATTCCCAAGATAAGCTTTTCCTGCCAGAGCTCCTGAGTGAGAACACACCACCTGGACACAGCCAAAAGAGTTGCTCTTAATGAAAGCAGATGCTTCTGCACTCCCAGAGCCTGGGAAAACACCCAGCAGATGGTCCTCAGCCTTGGAAAACTCTGGGGCTCAGTGTTCAGCCCTGCACATGGGGCTGAGCAGGGTGGAGAGGGGCAGGGAGGACTCACATCACACGTAGACCTTCCTCAGTTTGGGAGTGAAAGCCTCTTGGGATGGTTCCACCACCTCGAGTGATCCTTTCCATGGAGATTTTGGGATGAGAATCACAGAATCATAGAATGGATTGGGTTGGAAAAGACCTCCGAGATCATCAAGTCCAACCCTTGGGCCAACTCCACTCCCTTTACCAGATCATGGCACTCAGTGCCACGGCCAAGCTCAGCTGAAAAACCTCCAGGGATGGGGAATCCACCCCCTCTCTGGGCAGCCCATTCCAATGCCTCAGCACTCTCTCTGCAAAGAAGTTTTTTCTCATCTCCAACTTCAATTTCCCCTGGCAGAGCTTGAGTCCCCCGTGCCCCCTTGTCCTATTGCTGAGTGCCTGGGAGAAGAGACCAACCCCCACCTGGCCACAACTTCCCTTCAGGCAGTTCTAGACAGTGCTGAGGTCACCTCTCAGCCTCCTCTTCTCCANTGGCTCCTCTTGAGCTTCCTGTCCCTCAGTCCCCCCACATCCCTTTCTGCCTGGCTGCTCTCCAGCCACTCTGTGCCCAGCCTGGAGCGCTGCAGGGCTTGGGGTGGCCAAAGGGCAGCACCTGCACTTGGCCTTGTTGAACTCCATCCCATTGCAATCAGCCCATCTCTCCAGTCTCTCCAGATCCCTCTGCAGAGCCCTCCTGCCTTCCAGCACCTCGACACTCCCTCCCAACTTGGTGTCAGCAGCAAATTTGCTGCTGATGGACTCAATCCCCTCATCTAAATCATCACTAAAGATGTTAAACAGGACTGGCCCCAACACAGACCCCTGGGGGACACCACTGGTGACCAGGTGGACACAGCCCCGTTCACCAGCACTCTCTGGGCCCTCCAGCTCCTGACCCAGCAGAGGGTACACCTGTCCAAGCCATGGCCTACCAGCTTTTCTAGGAGTATGTTGTGGGAGACAGTGTCAAAGGCCTTGCTGAAGGATGTTCATGGGCTGCAAGTGGAAATGTTCATGACTATCATCCTTGGAGCCCCTGGAGCTGCTTCCAAACCTTCGTGAAACAGAGTCTTTGCCACAGGGATTTCAGTGAAAAGAAAACTCCTTCATTTCCCACCGAAGTGTCCCCAGGGAAAAGAGAGCAAAAAAGTCAGACAATTTTATGTTCTTTGGGAATAAAACCAAAGCAGCTTCTTGGAGGACTCCATAAAATGATTTTTAAAAAAAAGTGTGGAAAAAGGATTGGGGAAAATAAGCCCCTGAAGGGCCTCTGGGACTTTGCAGGTACATTCCCAGGGATTCCTTCTGGGATCACACAAACACCACCACAGGCACCAAGAGGTGGTTCTTCCCTTCTGTGAGCAGGAGCTCGAGGATTCAAACCACATTCAGGAGGGAGATTCTGATCAAAGCCCTTTGAAAAACCGGATGAAAGGAGCAGTAGGGGGAAAAAATGCAATATGAGGCAGGAAGTGGAAATGGCTATGCAGGAGAAGAACTTGGGGGGGCTGGGGGGAGGGGGAAATGACCAAAGCCCTCAGGCTGATGTGACAATGATGTGAGAATCATCCATAGGAACAGCATTCCAAGGCAAGGAGAAAGGGACAGATCAGTAATTCCCGGGAGGAAAAGCCAATTAGCACTTGAAAATAGGGCTGGTTCTGTCACCTATTGGCCCTCAGAGTGAGGGTCTGTTGCTTGGGGCTTCGCAAGTTGGTTCTTCCACCCAAAACTTCAGCAGGTCCTCCAAGCTCCCAGCTTGGCTGGAGGTGCTGAGGGCTCTGGCTCCAGGCCAGCAGAGCACTCCAACACCAGCTTAAGTTTCACTCTGTTCCAGCCCAACTTTAAGCCCAAGCACGTGCTTAAGTGCTCTGCCCAAGAGGGGCAGGATTAGCCACAGGCCAGAAGTTGAGCTGGATTAGGAGTTGGGGAAGTTGGGAAGTCATGATGGTGAATTTGGGCAGGTTTGGGGAGGGGGGGAATGAGGGAAAGAAATGGTGGAAAATCAATGGAAAAAGAAATAAAAATAAGAATTCATTAAAAAGAAGGGAAATTCAGAACTGAAGAAGTCGGGTGCTGGTGGTGGGGACAGATCTTCCACCTGAAAGGAGGTTCATCCAGCTCTGTCCAGACCATGGGCAGGAAGCAGAAAGGGAAGCCAAGCCCTTCCTGTCCTTCCATGTAGGTCCAACTGGCAGGATTGGAAGAGCAATGGCAGATTCCCAGGGCATGGAGGGTCTGAACACCCCAAAGGTCCTCTGTGGCAGGGGATGGCATGGCAGGAGGGCAGTCCTGGCTGGGCAGGGGCATCACAGGAGCTTGGTGTGTAGGGAAGGCAATGTCGGGGGAGGGAGGGAGGGTCCCTTCCAGTGCCTAAAGGGGCTCCAGGAGAGCTGGAGAGGGACTTGGGACAAGGGATGGAGGGACAGGACACAGGGAATGGCTTCCCACTGCCAGAGGGCAGGGAGAGATGGGACATTGGGAAGGAATTCTTGGCTGGGAGGATGGGCAGGCCCTGGCACAGATTGGGCAGAGAAGCTGTGGCTGCTCCATCCCTGGGAGTGTCCAAGGCCAGGATGGAAAGGATTTGGAGCAACCTGGGCTGGTGGAAGGTGTCCCTGTCCATGGCAGGGGGTGGGATGAGATGGGCTTTAAGATCCCATCCAAACAATGCTGGAATTCCATGATTCTGGAGCCAGGCTGGGAGAGCTGGGGGAGGCTCACCTGAAGAAGGGAAGGATCCAGGGAGACCTGAGAGCCCCTTCCAGAGCCTAAAGGGGCTCCAGGAGAGCTGGAGAGGGTTCTGGGACAAGAGATGGAGGGACAGGACACAGGGAATGGCTTCCCAGAGTTAGATGGGATATTGGGAAGGAATTCCTGGCTGGCAGGGTGGGGAGGGGCTGAGATGGAAATTCCCAGAGTAGCTGTGGCTGCCCCTGGATCCCTGGAAGTGTCCAAGGCCAGGCTGCAACAACCTGGGCTGGTGGAAGGTGTCCCTGCCCATGGCAGAGCGTGGAACAAAATGCGTTTTAAGGTCCCTACCAACCCAAACCACTCTGGGCTTGTTTGATTCCCAAGGCTGGATCTCTCTGCCACACCTCTGGATTGGCACCATCCATGGGCTCCAAGAAGCACATCCCAGAATGTTTGTCACTGCCACCAAGGAAGGCTGTGCCATCCACTGAGGAATTCAGGTGGCAGAAGGTGGTGATGACGCCTCAGTGTGTGGGGGAAAGTCTTGGTCCCAAAGGGTTAAAACATCTAGAAGGGGCAAGTCAATGCCAGGTCTTTGTTGTGCCATCCTTGTGCCATCCTGGACAATCCTGCCTGGGATCTGCCCCTTCCCTCCAGCACTGGCAGAGCTTTGCAGGCAGGTCAAACTCAGCCCAATTCCCTCAATCCTCTGCGAGTGTTGCTCAAAAAACATCCCCCTAAATTAGGTCCCAAATTCCTGTGATCCTCTGAGCTTTTGATAACAGCCCTGGCTCTGGGGGTGTGGGGAGATTTATTCCCCCTCGATCTTCTGCCCATCAGCCCTTTGTCTGATCTTAATTGTCAATCTCAGGGCAGGATTTCTCCAGAGAAATGGGAATAGCAGCTATTTGTCTTGCAAATCCACCCTTTGATGTCAGAATTCCAGGAAATAAAACACCTTGATGGTTATGGGATCCAGACCTGTCCAACTGGGGATGCATTTCCATCAAGACTCGGCTTTTCCTGCACCTTTTATGGTGATTCACAGGGAGGGTTTTTTTGAAGGGGGCACAAGAACAAAAAGAGCCTTTTTCCTTCAAGGCCTGGAGTGTGCTGGTTCTTCCCAACCCTGGTTGAGCTTCCAGGGTGTTCATATCCAGCCTGAACTAGTCCAGCCCTCCCTGTGGGGCTGAAAAAGGCTCTGGACACCCACACTGCTCAGATGTTGCCTGTAGGAGGTCGTTGTCCACCTTCCCACCAGCCCTTCGATCAAGGTCATCCATAAGCAACTCCTTCTCCAACCTCCAGGAAGTGGCAGCATCAATGGAGCCCTTCCAGTGGAGCTGCAGAGAAGGAGAACATTCCTTTCCCACAGCTCCATCCTGTGGATTGGCTCTGTTGGCACCACCAGCACAGCCACCTCCACCTGGATAAGTCATTTCCCAGAAAGGCCAATTTTTCTTTTCTTCAAGATCAGCAAAGTGAAGGAAAGGCTGAGGAAGGAAAATGTGGTGGCTTCGGCCTCGTGACTTGTCCATCGGTTTTGAGGGGGATTTGTGGATTTTGGCTGCAGATTTGGGGATTAAAAGACTGGTGTGACCTGTAGGAAGGATCCCTGTTGGTTTGGCTTCTCAAAACAGCTTCCCAAGGATGTTGGCTGGGTGGGAGTGGGGATGTGCCACATGTATATATATTTATATAATTATAATTCATATATTTTACATAAATACATAATTCATAACACCCACTGCCACCTGCTGACCTTCTCCTGTCTCCAGCCAGGTCCTGGAGCTCTCCTCCAAGATGTCCCTCCTCATTTCTCCTTTGCTTTTGATCTCATTCCCACTCTTCCAGCCCATCTTCCCACCTGAAATTTGGGTCTTCCCCAGGTTCTCCCCCTCTCTGGTGCCTCGTGGCTGACTTGGCTCTGAATCTCATTTTCCCTCTTCTTCCCTCCAACTCCACCACCTACCATTAAAACAAAGAATCATGATTATTTGGAGGGCCAACCCCTCTTTGTTGGCTTTTTCACCTTCCCTGCCTTCCCTCCCCAAATCTTCCAGGGCCTTCCCAAATTCGCAGCCTCTGGAATGAGCTATTGAGACATCTTGAAGTGTGGATGGGGCTTAGAGCCACCTGGTGTGGTGGAAGGTGTTGCTGCCCATGGATGAGCTTTAAGGTTTGAGGCCCCTTCCAAACCAAACCATTCCATGATTCCATGCTCTTGGCTTGCCTGGAAGACCCACTGGCCCAGCATTGCACCCCAGGATGAGGAGTGACCTCAGGAAACCAAGTTCTTGACCATCTCCTCCCATGGCACATCCCTGGGATCGGCCACTCGCCCTAAACCACCAGCACTTCATTTCCAGGGACTGCCCTGCCCGTTTCCACCTCCTGCCATAAAAGGTCTTGTTCTTTCTCTCCAGACAAGCTGGAGGTTTGAAAGCTGGAGAAGGTTTTAGTAGAAAAGAAAGAGAAGAGCCCCCGACCTGCATTTTCTGTGATGGCTCAGACTGGGAAAACACATTTGAGCATGGAAGAACATGGGACATGTCCCACCTTGAGCCACCACCAGAAACCCCTCAGCACCTCCCTTGGCTCCAAACCCCTCCAATTCAAGCCAGGCTTTCCCAGGTGAGCCTTTGGCCATCTGAGGACCACACAGATCTGGTAGATCCTGGCTGAGATCCTGCCTGGACAAGGACAAGGGTTCAAGACCTCTCTGGGTGTCTTGGTGCCTCACCTTTTGGGACTCCCATTTTTCTTTGCAGCCACCAAAGATCACAGGAAACTTTGACCCTTGGGTGGAGAAACCACGTTTTCTTCCCTCTCAGGAAACACTTTTCACTAGAAAAAAACATTTCCATGAGCTTAGAATCAGAGGGAAGTGACAACAAACAGAAGTTGAAAGGTTTGGGTGCAGCTCTGAGCTCTGCTGAGCCAAGTACAGGAGATGCTCTTGGAGAGCTGGGGCTGGGCATGGAGCTGGACCACCAACCCCAGAGCCCACCTGGGTGGGCGAAAAGGCACCCAGAGTGGAAGAGAAAGAACGTTCAAGGCTCAAAACTGGGAATAATCCCCTCAGGTTTCCAGAAGGAGTTTTATTGAAGGGGGAGAAACAAAAGAAAAGAGAGAGAGAGGTCTCTGTTCAACATTTAAATCCCCAGCTTTGAGCATCTGGTTGCGCTGGGGTGTGACTGCCCAGCTGGAGCTGCCAGGCCTGGCATGGAGTGGGAGATGCCAGGGAAATCAAGGATGCAGCTGATAAAGCCTTCAAAAAAAGTCACACTTTTAAACAGCCAAACAACCTCCCAAAGGTGGGCGATGCACCCAAAGGGCACGAACGGAGGAGACAGAGGGTGGCTGGTGCCAGCAAGGGGTTAAACTCCCGCAGGAGCAGCGCTGGGAATGGGTGGCAGAGCCCTGGGGCTGCTAAAGGGGAGATCAAAGCGGGGCTGCAGCTCTGGCGGTGGCTGCCGGAATTCTTGGAAGTGTTTGGATGGAGTTATCAGGACATGCTCTCCCAACACCTGGAGCTGCTGCAGATTCCCACCAGCCTGGAGCAGAACAGCTCAGGGCTGGAGGTTTGGGGGAAATGTGGGGGTTTTTTTTCCCCTCCAGGAAGCACTGCTTGCTGGTTCTGAGCGGATCAGCTGGAAATTCCAAATGTTTTCCACAAAAAGAGTTTCTGGAGCCCTGGGATTTAATGATTCCCAATTGCTGAGCTGTTCTACTTCAAATTAAAAAAAAATAATAATAAAAAAAGGATCATTCCAATGATGGAATGACTCAGAATGGAGGATAATTGTCAAAAAACAAATTACATGAAGCAGCAGAATGTCTCTCAAACAGGTTCCCCCCACCCCCTCCTCCCACTGCAGATTCCAGCAGGTGGGTTTGGTCAATTTTAATTCATTTGGCTTTGATGCCACGCCCAAACTGGATTTTTTTTTTTCTGTTGTAGTTGACTTCCTTGCCCTGAAAAATTCTGCTGGCTCCTCAGCAGAGGGAAACTCTGAGGGATGTGCTCCTCACCACCTGCTGCCAGAGCCTGAAGCATCGATTCCATATGGAAATTGGGAAATTAGGAGGCTGGAAAAGGAACCATAAACCTTTAAAACCGACATCTTCCAACCTGCTGGTGGGACAAGGCAGTGGATTTGGGACAGGCTAGTCTGGGTGCCAAGGACCAAATCCAGGACATCACCCATTGTGGTGCTGCTGCTCAGCTCTGCTGCTAACCACCCCAGGAGCTCCCCCAAGACAGGAGAGGAAAAGCAAGAGAGGGCAACAGGGAGGGAGCACTGAGGAGGTGTTGTGTCATAGAATCATAGAATCACAGAATGGATTGGGTTGGAAAAGACCTCCAAGATCATCAAGTCCAACCCTTGGGCCAACTCTAGTCCCTTTACCAGATCATGGCACTCAGTGACACGGCCAAGCTCAGTTGAAAAACCTCCAGGGATGGGGAATCCACCCCCTCTCTGGGCAGCCCATTCCAATCCCTGAGCACTCTCTCTGCAAAGAAGTTTTTTCTGCTCTCCAACTTCAATTTCCCCTGGCAGAGCTTGAGCCCGTGTCCCCTTGTCCTATTGCTGAGTGCCTGGGAGAAGAGACCAACCCCAAGGCAGAGTCCAGGGGAAGGCTCACTGCCCTGGGCCTGCTGGCCACATTAGTTTGGATCCAGGCCAGGATCCCATTGGCCTTCCTGGCCATCTGGGCACACTCTTGGCTCCTCTTGAGCTTCCTGTCCCTCAGTCCCCCCACGTCCCTTTCTGCCTGGCTGCTCTCCAGCCACTCTGTGCCCAGCCTGGAGCGCTGTGGGGGTTGTTGTGGCCAAAGGGCAGGACCTGCACTTGGCCTTGTTGAACTTCATCCCATTGGAATTGGGTCCTCACCATCAGCTTTGTAGAACAAGTCTCGAGGTGCTCATGGGGCTTGTTCTCCCAGTTATTGCCCTGGAGCAGCAACATCTGGCCAGGGGTGGAGCCTTCCAGCTGCTCCTCTGCTGCAACCCCGGTGCTCTCAGCAGGGATTTCCCTGTGAGAGACCAAGACAGACAATTTGGGGTCCTGGTTTGAAAAAAAATCCATCCCAAACCCCAAGTTTTTCTGCCCAGAGCACAAAAGACTTCCCACCTTTAAATTGCTCCCCAGGTGCTGGGCATAATAAAGAGGGGATTGGTTTGCCTTGTTCTGTTTGGGTTTGTTCTGTTTGGGTTTGTTCTGGCTGGTTTTGTTCTGGTTGGATTTGTTCTGGTTGGTTTTGTTCTGGTTTATTCTGTTTTGTTGTGGTTTTTTTCCCCCCTAATAATTAAAAGAGATAAAACCAACGCTGACATTTCTTTTTCTGATTTATTCCCTTATGTTTGGTTTCGTTCCATTTGGTTTTGTTCTGGTTTCTTCTGTTTTGTTGTGGTTTTTCCCTCCCATAATTAACAGAGATAAAACCAAAGCTGATGTTTCTTTTTCTGATTTATTCCCTCCAGCAGTCAAAGCCACAAGCTCAGGACAAGAAACATCAGGCAGGTAAAAGTTGGGAAAACATCAACCCTGTTTCTCAACAACCCGTTTAAAGTCCAATAAAACATGAGGGGAAAAGGGAAGGAAAAATATTACGGTTTTTAAAGGCACATGGTGTGTTTTTATGGAGCTTCCAGAGCTTGTTCCCAGTTCCTGTGAGGTGTCCAGGAGTTCTGGGAATGATCTCCCAGCGCCTGAGAGAGCTGCCATCACCTCCTGGTGCTGGGAATTCCAGAGGAGGAATTCCAACCACATGCTGGTGGTCCCCAACCTCCAACGTCACCCATCCCTTCTCCACCCACCTGGAGGAACAGCTCAGGTGGGTTCTGCATCCCGGGAAGGGGCTGGATTTTCCCAGGGATCCCTCCAAGGTTAAAATGTCATCTCAGGTGACAAAATTCCCCTCACACCCCAACCACAAACAACCCAAACAGGAACAACCCAAACAAGAACAACCCACCCATGAACAACCCACCCATGAACAACCCAACCACGAACAACCCAAACATGAACAACCCAAACATGAACAACCCAAACAGGAACGACCCAATCACAAACACCCAATCACAAACAACCCAAACACGAACAACCCAACCATGAACAACCCAAACGGGAACAACCCAAACGGGAACAACCCAACCAGGAACAACCCAACCAGGAACAACTCAACTAGGAACAACCCAACCAGGAACAACCCAACCAGGAACAACCTAAACAGCAACAACCCAATCACAAACAACCCAAAGAGGAACAACCCAACCAGGAACAACCCAAACAGGAACAACCTAAACAGCAACAACCCAATCACAAACAACCCAAAGAGGAACAACCCAAAGAGGAACAACTCAACCAGGAACAACCTAAACAGGAACAACCCAATCACAAACAACCCAAAGAGGAACAACCCAACCAGGAACAACCTAAACAGGAACAACCCAATCACAAACAACCCAAAGACGAACAACGCAAACAGGAACAGCCCAAACACGGACAACCCAACCAGGAAAAACCCAAACATGAACAACTCAACCATGAACAGCCCAAACATGAACAACCCAACGAGGAGCAACCCAACCGTGAACAACCACAGGAGCTTTTTTTTAGGACCCTCATGGCTCACATGCTGGATTTTCACCAGGCTTGGAGAGACTGTCCAGGGGGAGGAGGACACATGAGTGGCATTCCCAGCTCCTGGGGTGAGCCCTGGTGTCCCTCAGCTCTCTGGTGGTGGGGACATGTCTAGACACTCTGGGAAGCTTTCAATGAGGAGAAGGGAGAAGAGGTCCTGCTGTTTGGAACAATGCAAGAGGAACAAGCCAACCCCTTTTTATTCCTTTCAGCTGCCTTTTAAAAGGAATATTAGGTCACTGAAAGGTTTACTTGCAGCAAAAAATAACTCGGGGAACAACAAAAGAAAAAGCACCAAAAAAAATTGGAAATGAATGTATGTAAAAGAAAAAATGGCATAAAAAGTTGGAAAGGGAGTTGGGTAAAAAAAGAGGATAAAAAGTTGGAAATGGAGCTGTGTTAAAAATACAGCACAAAAAAAAATGGAAATGGAGCTGTGTTAAAAATACAGCACAAAAAAAGAATTGGAAAGGGAGCCATGGAAAAAATATAGAACAAAAATAATTTGAAATGGAGCTGTGGAAACAAAAAAGATAAAAAGTTGGAAATGGAGGTGTGTTAAAAATATAGCACAAGAAATTGAAAACAATGTAGCACGAAAAAAATCGGAAATGAAGGTTTGTAAAAAAAAAAAAAAGGATAAAAATTGGGAATGGAGCTGTGTAAAAAAAAAGAAAGATAAAAAATTGGAAATGGACCTGTGTTAAAAATATAACACAAAAAAAAATGGAAAAAATATAGCACAAAAAAAAATTGGAAATGGAGCTGTGTAAAAAAAAGGAAAAAAATTGGAAATGAAGCTGGGTAAAAAATACAGCACAAAAAATTTGGAAAAAATATAGCCCCCAAAAAATGGAGCTGTGTAAAAAAAAAGCATACAAATAATTGGAAATGGAGCTGTGTAAAAATAATTGGAAATAATGGAGCTGTGTAAAAAATACAGCACAAAAAATGGAAATGGAGCTGTATAAAAATATAGCACAAAAAAAAATTGAAAATGGAGCTGTGTAAAAATATAACACAAAAAAACCTGGAAATGGAGCTGTGTTAAAAAAAAAAAAATTACCCCAAAATTGGAAATCGAACCGTCTTAAAACTATAGCACAAAAAGATTGGAAATGGAACTGTGTGTATTTTGGGGGAATTGCTTTTTTTTATTCGAAGAGCTTTCCCTTTCAACTCTCTTCCAGCTGATTTTTTTTTTCTTTCCCCTTTGAGCTCGGGGATTATTAATGGCTTGGAAAAAGCTCATTGGAGACCACGTTTTTTGGATTAGAAAATATCTCAGAAAGGTTTTCCTTTCCTTCAGCCAACACTTGCCCTGTTTTCCTTCTTCCATGGATTGGATATCCAGGCCCAGAACTTTGGGAATCAGCGGGAAAAGCCACATGGTCATGGAGCTCTCCTTGTGTCCATGGGGAGAAGGGGATGGAAGGACCTCCCTTCCACTCACTGCCACATTGAGGGCTCTGTTCTTCCAAAAAGCCCCAAAGTGGAATTCCAGGAGTTGTGGAAAGACATGGATGTGTTTGAGAGGGCTGAGATTTCCAACCGGAAGGTTTCCAGCCAGGACAGAAGTGGTGGCAGCCAAGAGGTCTTCAGGTCCTGTCCACAAAGTTGCTGGAGGTGGACCCACACAAAATCATCTCAAAGCCACACCCAACAGAGCCCACCCCAAATTAGACCCCCCTTCTGCTTCTCTGGGTCACATCCAGCCCAGCAGTGCCCACTCCAGGCCATGCCAACCATTCCTGGGTTTGTCTGTGCCCTGGTGCCTCCAGACGAGGACATTCCACCAGAGGTCCATGTTCTCCCCATGGAAGCTCCAAGCAGCAGAATTCCCAGCTCTTCTAGGACACACCCAGTGGGAAGAGCAGTCCAAAGGCACATTCCCAGCACTGCAGCTGCCAAGAGGAGATGCCCAGGACAAGAACTTGGTAGGCAGAGAAGGAGAGAAAGCAGCTGTTTGCTGGCAGACATGGGAGTTCTCAGCAAAATTCCACCTCAGAGCCAAATCCTGAGATGTTGTGGATGTACCTCAAACATCTCCCACCACCTGCAGTCCTACCTGAGGGGCTCTTCCTGCTGGAGGCACCAGTGGCACAGGTCCTGCCAAACTTGTGCCAGTGAAAGAGGGGACTTGGATTTCCCAATCCCATGAGGTTTTGTGCCATTCTCAGGTGACCTCCTGGCCCTTTAGGGTGGGACAATGACCCCTTGTATGTGCCCAGAGTGTTGCAGGAGCAGCTTTCAAGGTCCTGCTCAAGTGAAAGTCATAGAATCATANGGCACTTCCAGACAGTGCTGAGGTCACCTCTCAGCCTCCTCTTCTCCAGCACAAACACCCCCAGCTCCCTCAGCCTCTCCCCACAGCACTTGTGCTCCACTCCCTTCTCCAGCCTCCTTGCTCTTCTCTGGCCCCGCTCCAGCCCCTCAATCTCTTTCCTGACCTGAGGGACCCAGAACTGAACACAACACTCAAGGTGTGGCCTCCCCAAGGCAGAGTCCAGGGGAAGGCTCACTGCCCTGGGCCTGCTGGCCACGCTACTTTGGATCCAGGACAGGAGCCCATTGGCTTTCTTGGCCACCTGGGCACACTCTTGGCCTTCTCTTGAGCTTCCTGTCCCTCAGTCCCCCCAGGTCCCTTTCTGCCTGGCTGCTCTCCAGCCACTCTGTGCCCAGCCTGGAGCGCTGCAGGGCTTGGGGTGGCCAAAGGGCAGGACCTGCACTTGGCCTTGTTGAACTCCATCCCATTGCAATCAGCCCATCTCTCCAGTCTCTCCAGATCCCTCTGCAACTCTGTTTGAGCTCCAACTCTGAAGTGCATCATCTCCTCACCAGAGCAGGAATTCAAAGTGCACAGCAGTGAAATCAAAGCTTTCTCATCAAGCAAAAAGCAGAAATTTCGGGTGCAATGGGGCTGTTTGTGTTTCAAATGCCAAAAACGTGGTAGGTGAGAAGAAACAGCAACAACAGATGGTTTGGAGGGCTCTTGGAAGTACCTGAAGGGATCCTGCAGGAAACATGGAGAAAGGACCTGGAGGGACAGGACACAGGGAATGGCTTCAAACTGAAAGAGAGCAGGGTTAGGTGGGATATTGGGAAGGAATTCCTGGCTGGGAGGGTGGGAACAGGCTGGGATGGAATTCCCAGAGAAGCTGTGGCTGCTCCTGGATCTCCCAGGCCAGGTTGGAGCAACCTGGGGTAGTGGAAGGTGTCTCTGCCCATGGCAGGGGGTGGCACTGGATGGACTTTAAGGTCCCTTCCAACCCAAACCACTCTGGGATTTTATGTTTCTCTTTAGGACCCACCAGCTGCCCCTTGGAAGGAGGTTGGAGTAGTCTGTGAGTCCTTCCCAGGGAGGAGAATGAGACATAGCAACACTGGAGATTCCCCAACCATGTCAATGGTCCTTCCCTACAGTGTTCATGGAAAGTTGATCCCCACCAGTTCCACGTGGACACCAGACCCAGAGCACTCCAGGCCATGGAGAGCAGATCCAGAGCACTCCAGGCCATGGAGAGCAGGACTTTGCAGAACTGGAGGAGAAATCCAGGTAGGGCTCATCTCCCAGAGGTTTCCCATCACAACCTTCCAAGCAGCATTTCCCATCCTGACCTTGGGAAGTTCAGCCCTCCCCTAAGAATAACCTTTTCCTTCTGGGAAAGAAGCCCAACCTTCAGAGGAACAGGCTCTCTGATCTTCCCAGATGTTGAAATACCCCAAAAGCCCAAGAACTGGCAGGGAACATTAATGAGACTTTCCCACTTCTTGTTAAAAAAGAACTTTCTCCTGTGGGTTTACAGCAGTCACAGAGCCAGAGGCCCCTTTTGCTCTCCGAATAAACTGTTTTTTCTACAGCTCTGGGCTTGGCTGTGCCTGCTGGGAACTTCAGGAGTAGGAACTGGGGAGATCTTGGGCAGATAAATCCCAAAGAAGTGGGCAAAGCCCTGCTCTGTCTGCCCTGCTGTGCCTTGTCCCTTCAAACCCACAGATCTCCTGAGTGGTGGGATGGAGCTGTGGCTTCCCTGGAGCTTCTCAGCCTGCAGACGTCGTTAGGAGACAGCAATTAGCCCTAATTAGCCCTGCTGCCCACAGGATGGGTGAAAGATGTCCATGCCTTGGTACCCACCCTGTGGATTTCTCCAGGGGGCTCTGGGACCAACGAGCTGTGGGTCAGGACACCCCTGGAGAGGGTCGGAAATGGGCAGCCCTTTTCCCAAATTTTGGGAATTTTGGGATGTCTTTGGCCCATCTGGGTCTTCTCCTCCCTTCTCAGCTTGGTGTGTTTTGGCAGAGGGGGGAGAAAAAGGGAAGAGACAACGAAATTCCAGCTGCAGCCACCACAGCCTGGGGTCTGCTGAGGGGAATTCCTTGCTGAGGAATTCCAGGAGGAAAATCCCAACTGTTTCCCAGACAGGCTGTGGGGTCAGGGGGCCTTGAAAAGCATTTCCCTTAGATTTTATTTCCAAGACTGGAGTAAAGCAACCCTTTGGTAGAGTATTTTGGGGACAGTCCTGTGCCCTCAACCTCCTCCTAAACATTGAAGAGAAAAAGAACTCCAGAAGGAACCAGAGAGGATCAGTGAGGACCACAGGGCAGAGCCAAGGGTAGAGTGGAGCCATTCCAGGTCTCATTCCACATCCTTCCCCTCCTCACTGCAGCTCCTGGAACTGCCTGGGGTTCTCCCTCCTCCAGCTGGCACTGGAGCCAAAGCTCTGCTCCCTGGAGCATGAATTAATTCTTCCTTCCTTTCTCTTGATGAGGCTTTAAGGAAAAAAAAAAAAAGAGCAGGTACCACAGAGAGGTTAATGGGAAAAGTTATTTTTAGATCCTGAGGTATTGGATCCTCCTTTGTTATGGCAACGAGACTTGTTATTCCTGGTTTCCCCTGGTCTTTTTTCTGCCTCAGAGTCATCAAGGCTTCCATCCAGCTCCCAGTAAACATCCAAAAAACCTCGGGAGTCTCCAGCTTGGTTGTTGGGTGACTGGGAAGAACATTAAAGAGAGGGGAGAGAAGGAAGCCTGGAAAGAAACAGCCCCAGAAAGGGAGGAGGAGAAGGAGGAGGAGGAGGAGGAGGAGGAGGAGGAATCTTGTGCCTCTGGAGAAGTCCTGCCTGAAGCTTTGAGTGGGGAAAGCAGAGCAGGTGCCACCTAGAGGTCCCTCCCAGCCTGGGGGGCCATCCAGGGGCTCCAAAAGGCTGCTGGGTCGGGGCCAAAGTCATCAATCTGCTCCAGAGGTTCCTCCACACTTGGCCCAGGTCTGCAGGGAGTTTGGCCAAGGTTCAGCAGGGACAGCAAATGCTGAAACCAGGTGTGCTCTGGGCCCTTTTTTGGGGGGTTGTGCCAACCCAAGTGCACAGACAGAGCAGCTCTTCCCTGCCCTGGGGCAGCAATTCCTGTTTGGAGATGTTTCTCCTCCCAAATCCATGGAGTGAAACACCCAGGGGAGCTTCGTGTATGCAGGTCCCTCTCTCTGGCACCACAGAAGGTCTCAGAGATCCTGGAGCAGGGAATGGTCATTCCCACTCAATGCAGGAGCTCCAGGGATCCCAGGAAATCAGGGTGGCACTCCCCAATGCCAGGAAAAGAGCGTGACATTCCCCAGTGCCAGGGAAAGGGAGTGGCATTCCCCAATGCCAGGGAAATGGGGTGGCATTCCCCAATGCCAGGAAAACAGGGTGACATTCCCCAGTGCCAGGGAAAGGGGGTGGCATTCCCCAATGCCAGGAAAACAGGGTGACATTCCCCAATGCCAGGGAAACAGGATGGCATTCCCCAATGCCAGGGAAATGCGGTGGCAGTCCCTAATGCCAGGAAAACAGGGTGACATTCCCCAGTGCCAGGGAAAGGGGGTGGCATTCCCCAATGCCAGGGAAATGAAGTGGCANCCAGGGAAATGCGGTGGCAGTCCCTAATGCCAGGAAAACAGGGTGGCATTCCCCAGTGCCAGGGAAAGGGGGTGGCATTCCCCAATGCCAGGGAAATGGAGTGGCATTCCCCAATGCCAGGAAAACAGGATGGCATTCCTCAATGCCAGGGAAACGTGGTGGCATTCCCAAATGCTAGGAAAACAGGGTGACATTCCCCAGTGCCAGGGAAACGGGGTGGCATTCCCCAATGCCAGGAAAACAGGGTGACATTCCCCAGTGCCAGGGAAAGGGGGTGACATTCCCCAGTGCCAGGGAAAGGGGGTGGCATTCCCCAATGCCAGGGAAACAGGGTGGCATTTCCCAATGCCAGGAAAAAACTCGTGACTCCCTCTCTTGGCATTTTATTTTGCTTTAACCAGCAGCATTTGCAGCAGCCTCTCAGTTTAGATTAAAAAAAACCCAAACAACAAAACAACAGGATAAAGATGCATTTGAAAATAAATGGGATTTTAGCGTTTTTGTGACAATAATTCAATTTTAAAACACGCCAGTTTAGGGGTTTTTCCAAAGAAATGTGAACAGAAAAAAAAAAAAAGACAACCTGGTCTGTCTGAGCCCTGCCATAAATTCCACTGAGGAAAAGAGAACAGGTTTGAGGAGAGCAATTGGAGAAATTTGGAGGGAAAAAACAGGGAAAAAAAAAAGTCAAAAAACCAGGGAAAAAAGTAAAAAAAAGAAACAGGAAAAAAAGTCAAAAAAACAGGAAAAAATAATCAAAAAACCAGGAAAAAAAGTCAAAAAAAACAGGGAAAAAAGTAAAAAAATAGGAAAAAATAGTCAAAAAACCAGCTATTCCAAGTAGTGATCATTGAGCTCTTCAGCACCAAAATATGGGCTACTAACGGTACATTCCAGGCAACTAATTGCTTATTGCGGGCAATTAATGGCTCAGTCCAGGCAATTACTGGCTCATTCCAGCTTGTCTTGGACTTCCCTATCTCAGCCAGGAGCTCTCAAGCCCAGACCTTAATTAGACTCCAAATGAGGCTCCAGGACTGTTGAAGAGAAAAAAATCATCTATTCGATAGACATGTGGATGGTTTGAAATGCTGCAGGGCAGGACAGGTCCTGAAATGATTGCAAAATGCTTTTGGAGGAATTGAACCCAATTTTGCACCTGGGGAAGAGGACACATGGTCTCCTGCCTTGCTGGTGGCATCCTGGGGAGAAGACATCTCCAAGAGAGGTCCTCTCTTTGTCACCTCCCTCATGGAGGAATTATGGATTAGAGGAATTATGGATTACAGGAATTATGGGTTAGAGGAATTATGGGTTAGATGGGCTGTTTTATGACCTCCTGCTCTTCTTTGGGTTGGATCAAAGTATTGTGTTCAGTTCTGGGCCCCTCAGGTCAGGAAAGAGATTGAGGGGCTGGAGCGGGGCCAGAGAAGAGCAAGGAGGCTGGAGAAGGGAGTGGAGCACAAGTGCTGTGGGGAGAGGCTGAGGGAGCTGGGGGTGTTTGTGCTGGAGAAGAGGAGGCTGAGAGGTGACCTCAGCACTGTCTGGAAGTGCCTGAAGGGAAGTTGTGGCCAGGTGGGGGTTGGTCTCTTCTCCCAGGCACTCAGCAATAGGACAAGGGGGCACGGGCTCAAGCTCTGCCAGGGGAAATTGAAGTTGGAGATGAGAAAAAACTTCTTTGCAGAGAGAGTGCTCAGGCATTGGAATGGGCTGCCCAGAGAGGGGGTGGATTCCCCATCCCTGGAGGTTTTTCAGCTGGGATTGGCCGTGGCACTGAGTGCCATGATGTGGTAAAGGGAGTGGAGTTGGCCCAAGGGTTGGACTTGATGATCTGGGAGGTCTTTTCCAACCCAATCCATTCTATGATTCTATGTTTCCCAAGGACTCAGTGCTGGGGCCCTGGCTGTGCTTTGGGACAGCCCCTGGCATGGCCCCTGCCCTTTCTGTATAATGACAGCAGCCTTTAGCCTATGAGATGGCTTGGTCAGACACGTGACGCCCACGGGATGTGGTTATTAGGATATAAATATGTTGAGTAATTTGAATAAAGTTGGATTTCAGTTTTGACCTCATATTGATGAGAGTTGAGTCCCGGCTGGTGGTTTGCAGCAACTCAGGAGTATGGACTTTTTGCCTCCTGGACATCAAGGTCCTCCCAGGAGCACATCCATAATAAAGAGAAGGAGGTGGAGCTGATCTTTCCCTGAGGGAAGTTCTGACTTGATCTGAAATGCAGTCAAAACAATGAAATATTCCCCCAGTCAGGTCGAAGTGACCAAAATGAAGTGTTTCATTTCAGGTTTGTCTCCCTCAGCCCTTCAGAATAAAATGGAAAGGAAAAAAAAGAAAATATATAAAAAGAAGAACTGTGAGTTTGCAGCACAATCGTGTTTTCCCCCCCCATGAGAAAGAGCAACTCTGTGATGTGGCAAATTTCCTTGGAAAGGTCTGTCTCATCAGCACTTCTCCAAAAAGCTCTGGGGGCTTTCTTGGGATTTGTGGCTCTTGGATCTGTCCCTAAATCAAGCTCCCTGCTCAGAGGAGGTTTTCCAAGAAAACCAACATGATGGATGGACTTCTTTGGACATGTGAGGCTGAGACCTAAAATAGGATTATAAAAGACATTGAGCTCTCTGGTCCATTCCATTTCATTCCATTCCATTCCATCCCATCCCATCCCATCCCATTCTATTCCATTCCATTCCATTCCATTCTATTCCATTCCATTCCATTTCATTCCATCCCATCCCATCCCATCCCATTCCATCCCATCTTCCCATCCCATCTTCCCACCCAATCACATCTTCCCATCCTATCCCNCCCATCCCATCCCCATCCCATCCCCATCCCCATCCCCATCCCATCCCATCCCATCCCACCCCACTCCACCCCATCCCCTCCACCCCTCTGTGAGTTCCTCCTCTCTGCACAACCTGCACGAAATGTTTTTAATTAAACCCTCTTTCTCCCCCTTTTTTTTATACTCACCCATATCAAAGCGCCCATAAATCTCTCCCATAATCGGGGAATGCAGAGCCCTGTAAAACCTTCTCAGGGGTCACTGCCGGGGCCATCAGAGCGGTTTGATGGCCCCGAGTTTATGGTCCTACAAAGCTCAGCTCTTCTGCTCTCACATGGGCTGTTAATGGGGCAGGGAGGTTTAACCGCGGCCAAATCAATCGCAGGTGGGGACTGAGTTGCACTGAAAAGGAAAACCCATTTAAGCAAAAAAAAAGTCATTTTTATTCACTTGTTTGGTTTTATTTTTTTGTTGTTGTAGTTGTTCCCCCAACGTTTCGTTTGGTTTTTCTTCCTTCCTTCCTTCCTT
>VWZD01004262.1:144983-155336 GCA_013396695.1 Sakesphorus luctuosus | reverse complement strand
CCTGTCTAACCTGCATGTGGAGAAATTCCCCCCCCTTAAAGGGCCAGTCCCGTTTTCTAAAAAAAACCCTCAAAACAATTAACACAGAACCTTTTAATTAACCAAACCCCTTCTTTCCACACCTCCCACAACGAACCCTCCCTCTTTACTTCTCACAACCCCCAGCTCCCTCAGCCTCTCCCCACAGCACTTGTGCTCCACTCCCTTCTCCAGCCTCGTTGCTCTTCTCTGGCCCCGCTCCAGCCCCTCAATATCCTTCCTGAACATCAACAGGCCTTGTTGTCTTTAGTGATGGGACTTTGTCTCAGCCTCTGTTGACCAAAGTTTACTGTTTAAGCTTGACAGTTTTTTTCTGTTGGAAGCTCAGTTTTCAGAACCCAACAATCCCCCTTTGCAAACAGGGGCTCTGCACACCCATCCCTTCTACCCTGAGGTTTTTGGGCTCACCCCCAAGCTCTCAGCTCCTCCAGCTGTTCCCTGAGATGTTTTCTGGGAGAACAGCTTGAAAAACAGGCGCTCCGACGGCAGAACAGGCAGAGCTTTCCCAACTTTCCGCCAAATTTTACGAGCGCTTCCCTAATGGCATTTCCAACACTTGGGCTGCGGGGACAGTCGACACCTCGTTCATCACAACCTGCTTTCTATGGGAAAAACAACCACTCTCTCTCGGGTTTCTGCATCGCAGGCCATTACCCGGCGATTGCAGCGTTGCCTTCGGGGGGGTGAGACGTGCCTGGAAATTCCAACACTTCTGCCTTGGCCTCAGGGGGGCTTGGCTGGCACCGTGTCCATCAGCAGGGCCTTGGAATAGCAGAGAAGGGTTGGAAAGGATCCTAAACATCATCCAGTGCCACCCCCTGCCATGGGAAGGGACACTTTCCCCCAGCCCGAGTTGCTCCAAGCTCCATCCAACCTGGCCTGGGACACTCCCAGGGATGGGGCAGCCACAGCTTCTCTGCCCAACCTGTGCCAGGGCCTGCCCACCCTCATAGCCAGGAATTCCTTCCCAATATCCCATCTAACCCTCTGGCAGTAGGAAGCCATTCCCCGTGTCCTGTCCCTCCATCCCTTGTCCCAAGTCCCTCTCTAGCACTCCTGGAGCCCCTTCAGACACTGGAAGGGGCTCTCAGATCTCCTTGGAGCCTCCCCTTCTCCAGGTGAGCCCCCCAGCGTTCCCAGCCTGGCTCCAGAGGGGCTCCAGCCCTGGAGCATCTCCCCACCTGCTGCTGCCACAACTGCTGGAGCTTCAGGGCTTTCCTTTGGGGTCTTGGCACCCTTGTGTGTGGCTTTTTTTTGTGGTTAAGGAGAAAAGCTTTCCCCCTAAGCAAAGATTTGGACTCCATGATCCTGGTGGGTCCCTTCCAGCACAGGATTCCGTGGGAGAGAGCTGGACTCGTCCTGCAGGCTGGGGTGGAGGTTCTCCTGACTGTGAAGGCAGAGCTTTGGAGCTGCAAGGCAAGTTGGGCACATCTGGGGTGAAATGTTGGCTTGGGTGAAGTCATTTGTCCACAGCTGGGCTCCAAGCAGGACAAACACCTGGTCTGGAGCCCTTCCCAAGGCAGAACTGTCCAGTGCTGGGTAGAACTGCCCAAATTCAGCATCCCTCAGTTCAGAAATCCACATGTGGACTGTCTGAACCAAACTAGGAAGGTCGCTCTTCTGAGCTTCACTTTGTCCTTCTGAACATCTCCTCATCATCCCTGAGGCTTTGTCCACCAAGCTGAGGGCACTCAAACCTTGGAAAACCTCCCAAAAATGTGTGCCCATGTCATGGAGTTCTGCCAAGCTGTGCCTTGGTGTGGCCTTAGCCAGAAATCACCGTGGAAAAAGAGGATCTCCCCACTTTCTGTGGCAGCAAAGCTCTTTCCTTCAACCCAGCCCCACCAGATCATGGAGATCCCATTGGAAATGAACAGTTATTTTTGGAATCCATCTGGTGTTGATCTGAAGGAACCTTCACCAGCCTGAGCTGCAAATGAACCACAGCCACAGGCACCTCTGCTTGGCACAACTCCCTTCCAGGTGGCATCTTGTGGTGGTGGAAGACCCTATGGCTCTCCAGAGCCTCCCTGGTGGGACTTCATGGCAAAGCATCTTCTCTTGGGCCACTTGGAGCCTCATTTACCTCCTCCAGGAGGTGATTGCCTTTCCAGGTGCTCCCTTGAGTCCTCCCTTGGGTTTAATTTCAGGCTGTTTCTCTCTACATGCTCCTTTTCCCCCATCACTGCAACTCCTGCAAAATCCAGGGAATGCTCCAGAACTCCTTCCCAACCCACTGAGTTTCCTGAAAGAGCAGCCCAAGGTGTTGTTATCCCCCAGGAGTGCTTTGAGGGCTGTTGGTCCACACCTTTCTGAACATGACCAGAGGTTCAGGACAGCCAAGTGTTAAGAATCATAGAACCGATTGGATCCAGGAGATCACCCACCGTGGTGCTGCTGCACAGCTCTGCTGCCAACCACCCCAGGAGCTCCCCCAAGGCAGGAGAGGAAAAGCAAGAGGGGGCAGCAGGGAGGGAGCACCAAGGAGGTGTTGGGTCATAGAATCATAGAATGGATTGGGTTGGAAAAGACCTCCAAGATGATCAAGTCCAACCCTTGGTCCAACTCCACTCCCTTTACCAGTTCAGTAAATCAGTGGTCCAACTCCAGTACCTTTACTCAGTGCCACGGCCAAGCTCACCTGAAAAACCTCCAGGGATGGGGAATCCACCCCCTCTCTGGGCAGCCCATTCCAATGCCTCAGCACTCTCTCTGCAAAGAAGTTTTTTCTCATCTCCAACTTCAATTTCCCCTGGCAGAGCTTGAGCCTGTGCCCCCTTGTCCTATTGCTGAGTGCCTGGGAGAAGAGACCAACCCCCACCTGGCCACAACTTCCCTTCAGGCAGTTCCAGACAGTGCTGAGGTCACCTCTCAGCCTCCTCTTCTCCAGCACAAACACCCCCAGCTCCCTCAGCCTCTCCCCACACCACTTGTGCTCCACTCCCTTCTCCAGCTTCGTTGCTCTTCTCTGGATCCGTTCCAGCCCCTCAAGATCTTTCCTCAACTGAGGGGCCCAGAACTGAACACAACACTCAAGGTGTGGCCTCCCCAAGGCAGAGTCCAGGGGAAGGCTCACTGCCCTGGGCCTGCTGGCCACGCTACTTTGGATCCAGGCCAGGATGCCATTGGCCTTCTTGCCCACCTGGCCACACTCTTGGCTCCTCTTGAGCTTCCTGTCCCTCAGTCCCCCCACGTCCCTTTCTGCCTGGCTGCTCTCCAGCCACTCTTTTGCCAGCCTGGAGCGCTGCAGGGGTTGCTGTGGCCAAAGGGCAGGACCCGAAAATACAAAAGTTTGTGTCGAGGGCTGATTCTCGATAGATCGCAGCGAGGGAGCTGCTCTGGTACATCGGTGTGCAAAGTTAGAGCCGCTGCTTCCACAACAGAACCAGGGGCTGCAGTGGGAATGCTTTGCTAATGAGTCACTGCTTCTTAATAAGGGCAATTAACGCACACGTGCGTCCCCAGCAGGCAGAGCCTGGCAGGGTTGGGCTGCACGTGGCAAACCCAGTGGGCACGGGGACAAGGAATTGCTGGGAAAAAAGGGCTCTGCTGGGTTGATTTTCTTTTTTTTTTAGGCCAAAGAAAAACCCCAAAACCCTGACCTGGAAAGCATCAACATTGTTCCAGCGTGAGGAGGCTTTTTTTTTTTCCCTTTTCGGGGGTTGACATGCGAACTTCTGAGGCTGGAATTGGAATTTCACGCTGCTCCAGGGCTTGGGACATCTTTGAGGGATCAAACTCATCTCCAGGCCCTGCAGAGATGAGTCAGGAGGCCAAATGTTGGGGGTTGGTTTTGGAATTAGCACCGAGGACAGAAGTGAATGTTTGAAGAATAAATCAGGGCTTTTTGTTGGTTTTTTGGGGGCAGTTCTGGGCTGGGGGAACTCGTGGGGTGGGGGGACAACCTCATGTGGGTCTGGAAAACACATCACCCAACCCCAAGCTGCTTCAGCAAACAGGGAGATGAAGGAAACCACATTAAAAACCTGCTGAAAGTCGCCTCGAGGCTCCTTCTGTCACACTTGGGCTTTGGGCACTCGAGGGGGGAGTTATTTCTTCCCCTTTTTCTTCCTTTAATAAACCCAAACCCAACACTTTGGTGTCGAGGGCGCCTCTTGCCTTGTCTCTCTTCCAAGCACAAACTCACACCCAGGGGGGAAAGCCAAGGGGTGTTAAAACTTCCAGACAAGAGGGATTTGGGTTCCTTGGCTCCACACTGGGAATTTTGGAGGCCTTTCAGCAGCTGATCTGCCTCTCTGGGTGAAGGAAGAGCAATTTTAATCCTAAATAAACAGGCTGAACTGGGCACCTCCTGGTGACATTTGGCATCTCCCTGTGGCTCCTCCAAGAGGTTCAAGGAAGGGGACAATGACAGGGCAGAGAAAAATTGCAAATAATAAATAAATAACTCCCCCACATGGTTTATTTTGGGGATTATTTCCCCTTTATGGGGCTGTTGTTCTCTGCTCTGCCCCAACTCAGCAAACCCCTCCAAGCTGCTTCCATCCCACAGGTGGAACTTCTGGGAAAAATAAAAAAAAATTAAAAACAGAAAAAAAAATAAAAAAAGAGGGAGAGGAAGGAACCAGAAGAGAAAATAAGGGGGAAGAAAAGGGGTGGCTGCAGATGCAAACATCTGCTTTGGGACTAACCCTGCCTGTGGCACCCCCACACGGGTCCCTTTTTATTGCCAACATTCCTCCTGAGTTAGAAACACTTCTCTTTTTTTATCACCCCCTCCCCTTTCCCCTGCAAACTTCAGATGTCCCAGAGGAATGTTGAAACGATTATGGAGTCCCAGAGGAGGTTGTTGCTTCCCTTTTTAATTTGTTCCATGTTAGTTGTTGGGTTTTTAAAGCAGTGCCATGTTTGCTCTTTCCCAAAGTCAAGCCCAGGGCTCCTTGTTCCGGCTCTGGCACAGAATTCCTTAGGGATTTGTGCCCCAAATCCCTCTGGGTTGATGGCCTGGCTGTAAGGATTGACCTGCTGCTGAAATTTGTGATGGTCTGCCCCGATTTCTGAGCTTGTGTTTGAATAGAAATGCTGAAAATGCTGAGTGAAGCCAATGGACAAAAGGCTTTTTTGGGCCACTTTTCTCATGGCTGTGCCAGGGGAGCTGCACAGGCAGCAAAAATATCCATGTGGAGGAAAAAGGAGAAGGATGGAAGTGGGATTTGACCTTTCTGGTCCAAGGAGAGCAGGAAACTGGGACTGCAGGAGCTCTGTAAGGGGATTTTTCACCTCCTCATCCCTCTTTGCCCTCTGAGGTGCCCAGAAATTGGCTCAGGGTTGTCCGAAAATTGCACAGCAGGAAAATAAATGCAATATATTCATCTCAAAATCACAATTTCAGCTGGTGGCCTTCACATTTCCCTTTGCTTGGCTTTTTCTTTGCCATCATGAGGGCAACAGAGGGGAAGGGGAAAGGGAAGGGGAAAGGGAAGGGGAAGGGTGAGGGAGAGGAGAAGGAGAAGGAGAGGAGGAGGAAGAAAAGGAAGAGGAGAAGGAAAAGGGAAAGGGACAGGGAGAAGAAAAGTCAGGGAGAAGATAAGGAGGAGGAGAAGCAAGAAAAGGAAAAGGAGGAAAAGGAAAAGGAAAAGGAAAAGGAAAAGGAAAAGGAAAAGGAAAAGGAAGATTGTTTCCTGGGAAAGCTTTAACACCATTCAGCTGTAGTTTGTATCACAGAACAAATCCTATTACTTTGATTCCTCTCGGGACTCTAATTATCATTAGACATTAATTATCCCTTGGCTGCCCTTGCAAAGCCCAGCCCATGCTGGCCACTAGGCACCATCAATCATCTGCTCCTCTGCTATTCCTGGCTGGATTTCTCCTTCCCTCCCTCCATCAGCTGGGAAGCAGGAGCTGCCCTGCTGCACCTGGCACCTCCTGTGGCAGAGCTGGCACAGTTTGCCACCCCCTGAGCTCTCCTTGCCTCCCTCTGCCACCCCTCTGGTCCTGCTGCCATGTCCAGCAGGTGTTGCCCTTCCTTTGGGAGCAGATCCTTTGGGAGAGACATCAAAAAGCTTCATTAGGCAGAAGAAAAGGGCTATTTGCATGGGCTAATTTGGCTGCCTAATTGGCAGGCAGAGTCTTGCAGGGAGGACAAACACAAGTGGCCACAAAAGGGCCGTGTTTCCAAGGCTTTGTTGGGCTGGGCAGTTTGGGCATCGTGGCCAGAGGAGCTGCTGTGGCTGTGCCAGGGCACGGGGTGGTTTCAGGGCAGCCAAAGGAGGGGCAGAGCAGAGTCCATGTGAGCAGCACTGCCCTCCTGTGCCACCCCATCCTGGCAAGAGAGCCCTCCAAGTGCCACCAGAACAGTCTGGGTGGGAAGGGACCCTAAAGCAGTGACAGTGCCAATGCCATGCAGAGATAGTGCCAATGCCATGCAGTGACAGTGACAGTGTCATGCAGAAATAGTGACAGTGCCATGCAGTGACAGTGCCAATGCCATGCAGAGATAGTGCCAATGCCATGCAGTGACAGTGACAGTGTCATGCAGAAATAGTGACAGTGCCATGCAGTGACAGTGACAGTGCCATGCAGTGACAGTGACAATGCCATGCAGAGACAGTGACAGTGTCATGCAGGGACAGTGACAGTGCCATGCAGTGACAGTGCCATGCAGTGACAGTGACAATGCCATGCAACAATAGTGACAGTGCCATGCAGTGACAGTGACACTGCCATGGCGTAAATTTGGTCAATGTTTGCATCTGAGTCTGGATCTTGCTCTCAGTCCTGAGCCTGCGAACAGCCTGGCCAGCTGTCCCACCTGTCCCACCCCATCATGGCCAGTTGTCCCAGCTGTCCCACCCCAGCATGGTCAGCTGTCCCAGCTCTCCTCCCTCTCCCAGCCCCTGCAGCTTTTCTGGGCCTTGGTTTCTCCTCAGCCACATCACTGGGAAGGATCCCAGCACATCCCCAGCTGGAAGGGCCCCACAAGGATCAGCAATCCAAGCCTGGCCCTGCATGGAACAACCACAATCAAAGCTGAATAACCTCTCCTGTTTTCTCTCAGATGTTTCCTCCAGGGCCCTCTCTCAAGTCACAGCAACAGGGAACCAAAACATTTCCTCCAAGTGTCCCAAACTGCAACCACTTCCAAAGAGCTTTAGGTGAAAGCCCTTGTAAATGCACAGAAAACATCTTTGCACCCCCAAAATCGCTGTGGCTTCTGAGCAGGAGGTTGCCCATCCCCCTAGGGGGACAGGAAGGAGATCTGAGGTGCTGACAGTGTCACTAATTAATCCTGTCCCAGACCACATTCCTGGGAAGTGCTGTAAGAAGCCAGCCCAGCCTGGTGTCAGCAGAGGGAACAATAAAAGAGCAGAAGTTACAAAACCAGACCCTCTTGTGAAATCCTCACCCCAGAGCTCCAAACCTGCAGTAACCTCGGGCTCCCACCACCAGCACAGACACCCTCACTGCCAAGT
The DNA here is from genome assembly GCA_013396695.1 of Sakesphorus luctuosus. Classification (NCBI taxonomy): domain Eukaryota; kingdom Metazoa; phylum Chordata; class Aves; order Passeriformes; family Thamnophilidae; genus Sakesphorus; species Sakesphorus luctuosus. Next base: position 147,861 of record VWZD01004262.1, on the reverse strand, counting down.
CTGCTTCCCAACTCTCCCAGCCTGCTCCAGAATGGTGGGATGTGGAGGGAGACTGGGAAGGGAATCAATTAAAGCACAGCAACCTGAAAGCCCAAGCAGGTTCCACCCCTGGAGCAAGGTTACACCCCTGGAGCAAGGTTCCATCCATCCCTGGAGCAAGGTTCCATTCCTGGAGCAAGGTTCCACCCTTGGAGCAAGGTTCCATTCCCTGGAGCAAGGTTCCATCCTTGGAGCAAGGCTCCACCCTTGGAGCAAGGTTCCATCCATCCCTGGAGCAAGGTTCCATTCCTGGAGCAAGGTTCCACCCTTGGAGCAAGGTTCCATTCCCTGGAGCAAGGTTCCATCCTTGGAGCAAGGTTCCATCCACCTCTGGAGCAAAGTCCCATTCCTGGAGCAAGGTCCCATCCCTGGACCCTTCCAGCCCCAACTTCCAGGGCTGCCTGGAACATTTTAAGGGGAAGCCAAGCAGGAAGAAGGATTTTCAAAGTCCCCAGAGCCTGAAACTTCGATATCTGTTGTCCCTGCTGTGGTTTTATGGTCTCTTTCTTTTCTCTCCAAGAGGTGAAGGGACCCTGCAGAACAGACCCCTCTGGGTGCAAGTTCAAGGTGTGAACATGGACTTTGGCTGGTGGCCATGGCTTGGATATCAGCCCAAATTTTCTCTGAAAGAGCCAAAATAGTGACCTGTGATGTCCCAAACTCCAAACCAGCCTCACAGCACCGTTGCCTGCACTCAGAGCTCCACTTCCTTTGTTCCCACACCAGAGATGGGCCAAGCTGACAACTCCCTGCCCAGCCCAGCAGAAGACCTTGCTCAGGGTGACAAGGTTTCTCCAACCTCAAGCCTTTTAGATCAGTCTCATTCAAACTATAAACTAAATATTTATGACACTGTCATGGGCATTCCCAGGGACAGGAAGGTTGGGTGAAAACATGGGGTTTCCACTTAATTGAAGAGCATATTTCAGGAGGAATTTTTAGGGAGGGGAAGGAGAAATAATATATCTGGCCTCAAAAGTTGTGGTATTTTAGAATCATAGAATCCCAGAATGGTTTGGGTTGGAAGGGACCTCAAAGACCATCTCATTCCAACCCCCCTTCCATAGGCAGCAATTCCTTCCACCAGACCAGGTTGCTCCTGCTACAAACTCCCCTCCTTCTTCCTGGGCCTCCTGATGGGTGTTACAGAGTTGAAAAAGGTTGGGAGTGCCCTCTCCATGTCCTAAACACATGTCTTGGGTTTCCATCCAGGAATCTGATGGTTCTTGGTCTGGAGACCTTGTTGGCTTTGGCTTGTCTTCATTTGCATAAGAACGAAGGAAATAATTGGCACAGGAGCACATGGGGTTCTGGTGTTGGAAAGGAGCTCTGGGCACCAAGGGTCCCTTTCCCTGCTCCTCCTGGCCACACCCAGGGCACCACTCCTGCCCGTGGATTTGGGGGAACACCAAACCCCTTCTGTCCCAGTTCCAGAGAGGTTCCAGACACACATTTTGCTTCCTGGCTCATTTTCATGGAGCACTTCCTCTCCATTTCCATGTTCTCCCCTTTGCCCACCATGTTCTTCTCTTCTCCAAGATCTCAAAGATGTCAGTGAACAAGAACTTCTGTCATCTCCATTTTGGGCCCAGAATTCCCACTGCCTTTTCTTCAGAGGCTTCCTCAGCTTCACAGCTCTCAGCCAAGCAGACCTCTGGGGCCACCTCCCCTGAGCTCAGGCATCACCCAAACCAGAGGAATTCCCTCCTGGAATTGCTTCCAAATCCATAGTCAGGAGCTTCCTCTTTCATTTTAATTCCACTCTCCCTCCTCTTTTCTCTCCCCACCCAGTGCTAAAGTGGCCTCAGATGAGCCTGAAGACCAAGGGGTGTTGTTTCCCATGCACAGAGGGATCCCAGTGCAATCCAGGGAATGGTGAGGATGGGAATGACCTTCCTTGCTCTGGAACTGTGGGTTTCTGACAGCCTTGGCCTGAGGTGATCCATCCCCATGTCCTCACCTGCTGGATCAATCTCTCTCCTCTCCAGAACTGTCTCCTCAGAGAGGTCTTTATGGATTGGGAGACAGTCAACACTTGTTTTCCTTCCATGGAAAGTCTGTTTTCATCTGTCTCCCCATCCCTCTCCAGGTTATTGTGCCTTCAACTGAGAGGGAACTCCCACAGAATTAGGATAATATGGAAGAACCAATCAAGGGCACCAATTTTAAATACCAGGTTGTGATAGACAGGGACAGTCCAACGTGTCCTGAACTGGATCCCACTCAGAAGAAAACTGTAATTAAATCACTGACAAAAGACCAATAAAGTTCTGAATTCAAGGAACTTGTTTTTCCAGCGATGGCCTTCACTGGGAACCTCCAGAACTTGGAATTTTGCAACCTGCAGCTGTTTTCTTGAAGGGGGGAATTTCTGTTAGTCATTTCTGGGTCAGATTTTTGCATGGTTAGCTCAGTCCTGGGGCAACACAAGGTCATGCAGCCCCAACTGACCTTCTGAGGCCTTGAGCAGTTGGTGGAGGAAGGGATTCCTGGGAATCCCTCTGATTCACTTCCGTGCCCAGCTCCTGAGCTGCTCAACCCATCCCACCTCTCCAGAGATGGGACCTCTTTCCTCTCAGAGGATGGGAATCTGCTCAGCCCATTGGAATTGTGGAAATTACGTAAAAATTAAACCTCATCTAACATTACAAAATAATACTATAAAATTACATAAAAAGTAAAGCTCATCTAAAGTGACAAAATAATACTATAAAATGTAATGTTTAAAATGGATTTACTATACTAAATACTGTATTCAATATATTTACTATATTGATTATTCAATATATTATATATTATATATAAATATATTTTATATTATATATAAATAATATATTAT
>VWZD01004262.1:131357-144910 GCA_013396695.1 Sakesphorus luctuosus | reverse complement strand
TATATATTTATAATATATTATTACATTCTAAATATTGAATATATTATACTATATTCAATATGTTTACTATATTAAATACTACAAAAATGAAAATTGTAACAAATGAAAATCGATATAAAATTCGACATTTCTTCTAAAAGAAATACACCAAAATTTGGTAATTCTCCCATCTTAGAATGCTTTGGGATTTGAGAGAGGCCGCTCAGCTTCAGGGAGGATCCCAGACCTAAAATTCAGGTGCACTTGCAGGATTAGCTCAGACAATCCTGGACTTTCACACAAAACTCCTTCTTTTGGGCAAGAAATCCAGGTCTGCTGGAGAACAGAGGGGAAAAGTCAGGCTGGAATCCAGTCCTGGCAGAGGGATAAAAGATGGAGGAACCTCCCCTAAATCTCCAGCTTTGAGGACAGAGCTTCTCTTTCAGCTTCCACAACACCATCTTCGGAAGATTCCAGCCAAGGAACGGCCTGGAACGAGATAATGGCACCAGGAAATGGAGTGAAATCAAGGACAGACTCACAGACACCTGGAAACCCCGTCAGCTGCTGGCACAGCCCCTGGTGGGCACAGCAGGACAGTACTGCCCTGCTCTGTGAAAACCAGGTTGTTACCAGTGTCCTCCTTCTGGGATACACCAAAGGCATCTACTGTGAGATGCTTTTCAGCTCTTAGGGGCCTAGAGCAGATTCTTCTCTGGTGGGAACTTTGGTAGCTCAGCACAACACCAGCTCTGCCACAGCGGGTCCAGAGAAGAGCAAGGAGGCTGGAGAAGGGAGTGGAGCACAAGTGGTGTGTGGAGAGGCTGAGGGAGCTGGGGGTGTTTGTGCTGGAGAAGAGGAGGCTGAGAGGTGACCTCAGCACTGTCTGGAACTGCCTGAAGGGAAGTTGTGGCCAGGTGGGGGTTGGTCTCTTCTCCCAGGCACTCAGCAATAGGACAAGGGGGCACGGGCTCAAGCTCTGCCAGGGGAAATTGAAGTTGGAGATGAGAAAAAACTTCTTTGCAGAGAGAGTGCTGAGGCATTGGAATGGGCTGCCCAGAGAGGGGGTGGATTCCCCATCCCTGGAGGTTTTTCAAGTGAGCTTGGCCGTGGCACTGAGTGCCATGATCTGGTAAAGGGAGTGGAGTTGGCCCAAGGGTTGGACTTGATGATCTCGGAGGTCTTTTCCAACCCAGTCCATTCTATGATTCTATGAAATCTGGAAGGACTCAGTGCCTAGCTGGGAACAAGGAGGGCTGACTCCATCCTGGAAATCCATGGAGGCAGGATCAGACTTATCTCCTGGGTCACTCCCATTCCCCAGGTCAAAGGGGGAGTGAGGCTTTGCTTCCACAGCAGCTTCTGGGTGTGGTGAACCCTTGTGGTAGGGTGGCAGAGGGGGCTTGGCCTTCACATCACCCACTGAAGTGGCCCAAAATGGGGATCTGGAGGCTTTGGCGGGAACATCTGCACTAAACACACAGTGACCCAAGGCTTTGGCTCCCACAATATCTGCAGGCAGATGGCCACCACCTCTGGAGCATTCCCAGCCCCCTCTCTGGCCTCGGCTCTGCATGCCACTGTCCTCATCCAAATGCCCCATTCCCAGCTGGAATGTGTGGCTGTGGTGGCATCCAGCAGCCCAGATGCTCTGCTGAACATTTCTCCATCCCTCAGCCCTGCAAGACCATGCTGGGAAGATCAGGAGCACATTTCTCCCAAGCCTCTTGGCACTGCTCCTTCCAACCATGACCAGCAGCTCCAGGAGAAATGACTCCCTCTCTCATGTTTTGGCCCTTCCAGTGTTGGCAGGAGGGAGGATGGAAGAAAACAAACCTGAGGCTCCCAGAGACTCCATAAACAAACAAAGACTCCTTTTCAATGTGGTTCTGGAGAGAGCCAGAAGTCTGGGCAGCAGAAGGAGGAGGATTTTCAGCCTCAGCACTGGCCAGGGTTTCTTCCAAATGTGGAACAGAGCAGAGCCTGCACCTCACACCATCCCCTCATCCAGCCTGGACAGAAAGCTGATCCAACTGGGAGGGAGACACCCCTTGGGAAGGGCATGGAATGTGTTTGCTGGTGCTCTGCCATCCCCAGGGGCATAAGGGAGCTCTGGCAGCCTGAGGAAGCTTCAGCCACAAGAGTCATGGAATGTCCTGAGCTGGAAGGGACCCACAGGGTCCAGTGCAGCTCCTGGACCTGCCCAGATACTCCAAAAATCCCACCCTATCCCTGTCCTGTTGTCCAAACACTCTTGGAGCTCTGGCAGCCTTGGGGCCGTGCCCGCTGCCCTGGGGAGCCTGGTCAGTGCCCACCACCCTCTGTGGAAGAACCTTGTCCTGAGATTCACCAAAACCTGCCCTGGGGAGCCTGGTCAGTGCTCACCACCCTCTGGGGGAAGAACCTTGTCCTGAGATCCACCAAAACATGCCCTGGGGAGCCTGGTCAGTGCCCACCACCCTCTGGGGAAAGAACCTTGCCCTGAGATTCATCCAAACCTGCCCTGACACAGCTACATGTCATTAAGAAGGAGGAAGGACACATGTATGTCACTGCAGACCAGGCATGTGCTCTTCTGGATGTGGAGGTACATCCAGAAGGTTGGACTCTTGTACAGGATCTCCTCTAGACGGAACTTTTTCTCTTCTCCCTCCACAGCCTGAGGTGGCCCAGTCAATGTCTCCTCCTCCCTGAGCATGTTGGTGATGTCCCTGAGCCCAGTGGGTGGCACAAGGTGTGTCCAGGGTGCCCCCCATGCCTGTTACACTGGAGCTGTAAGCCAGAGAGGGGCATCTGTGTTGGCATGAGCTGGGCATGCAAAGAGCAGATTTATTTGCAGCTGTCCCCTGTGGGCATCCCCTGGGTCCCTTGAGGGCCTCCATGAGCACCTTGATGCTCTCTGGGATGTTCTCCCAGAGAGGTGAGCTCTGCCCTTCCTCCAAGGGTCAGCCCAGCAAGTCCTGCTTAGCTTTTGGTAGGAACTCTGCCCCCAAAGTTCCCCTCAACATGAATCCAGTGTCCGAGATCTCCTCCTCTTAGGTCCCAGTTGGGCACAGCCTCCTGACCAGGAGGGATCATGGGCAGGCACTCAGGGGGTGACTCTGGAGGTTGCTCAGCTACTGGTCAGGCAAGGAAAATCTGATAGAAACCTCTGTGGAGCTCCAGTGCCTCTGGAAGGCAAGTTTGCCCAGCTGGAAGCTCCACACAAGCTGCCAGAGGGTCAGGAAGAACCAGTTTCCTCCTTTCCTTCTTCCTAAGAAGTGCTGGGATCATCAGAGTGCCCTCACTCAGCCTCGTGCCACGCTGCAGCCACACTCCCAGCATGTTTTTTGAGGGATCACAGCTTGATCTTGGCCAGGGTTCTGCTCCTCAGGCATTAAAGTCCACTTTTATTCACAGATTAATTCATGTCCTGCTCACAAACACGTGACTTTTATGTGTTGTGCTGATGAGCAGCTGCTGGTCCTGACCCTGGTCCTCACCCTGATCCTCACCCAGGAACCAAATGTCCCACACTGCCCATGCAGCCCAAGGAAGGGTTTCTGGAGAACTTAAATACACCTGATTTCCTTTTTGAAACTGGTCACACCTCCTAGAACCAGCTGTCAGAACACAGCTAGTTAGTTCCTGGTGGTGATTTAAGTCAGAGTAAGGTCAGGCAGCCCCAGCCTCAAGTACCCTGGTTTAGCCAAACTCTCTACCTCTGGCTTTGGAGGCACCACTGGACAGATGTAATGTGAAAAAAAAACCAAACACCAAAGAAACCAGTGGGGCAGACAACAAAAGCTCAGCTCTTAATCCCATCTTAAAGGAACAGGAAGGCCAATGGGATCCTGGCCTGGATCCAAAGTAGCGTGGCCAGCAGGCCCAGGGCAGTGAGCCTTCCCCTGGACTCTGCCTTGGGGAGGCCACACCTTGAGTGTTGTGTTCAGTTCTGGGCCCCTCAGGTCAGGAAAGAGATTGAGGGGCTGGAGCGGGGCCAGAGAAGAGCAAGGAGGGTGGAGAAGGGAGTGGAGCACAAGTGGTGTGGGGAGAGGCTGAGGGAGCTGGGGGTGTTTGTGCTGGAGAAGAGGAGGCTGAGAGGTGACCTCAGCACTGTCTGGAAGTGCCTGAAGGGAAGTTGTGGCCAGGTGGGGGTTGGTCTCTTCTCCCAGGCACTCAGCAATAGGACAAGGGGGCACGGGGGGCTCAAGCTCTGCCAGGGGAAATTGAAGTTGGAGAGCAGAAAAAACTTCTTTGCAGAGAGAGTGCTCAGGCATTGGAATGGGCTGCCCAGAGAGGGGGTGGATTCCCCATCCCTGGAGGTTTTTCAGCTGAGCTTGGTCGTGGCACTGAGTGCCATGATGTGGTAAAGGGAGTGGAGTTGGCCCAAGGGTTGGACTTGATCATCTCGGAGGTCTTTCCCAACCCAATCCATTCTATGATTCTATGATTCTAAGTAGGTCACAAATGAGTCACTTCTACCTCTCTGGCTCAGTTTCCTTGCTAATAAAAATTAATAACCTTTGGTTTCTTCTCAGTTTATCTCCTCTGCAGTGGTGTCCTGCAGCCTGATGGATGAGGTGTTCTCCTGTGAGAGCAGGCAGAAGGGAATGCTGCTGGACACGGGCCTGTTTGCTCAGGGAGGGTCCAGCACAGAGGCCACAGATTCAACACACTGCCCAGCAACACCAGGGTTGGTCTGCTGGGCCTTACCCATGAATTTTCCCCTTTTTTGGAGTGGATTTGACCAAAAAACCCCTTGAGATGCTTCAGCAATACAATGAAAACAGTATTTAATCAACCCAACCCTGCAAGTGCCCTTTCCTCCCTTGAAAACCCAACACACAAAGGGCTTGCTCCATGATTCAGGGGTGCATTTCCCAGGAGATGGATGCTTAGGAAATTCTGAACAGTTTTCTTTCCCCAAAGCTCAACTTTCCAGTAGTTTCCACCACACTTGTCCAAGTTTCTCGCTACAACTTTTGGACGATTTCCAGGTGTGAGTGACATTGTCCTTCCTTCCAGCTGATAACAGGACAGACCCCTTGTGCCAATGTCCTTCTGCATTTCTGAGTGCACATGGGGCTTCCCTCTGCTCTGCCTCCAAGCCCAAGAGCTCAGCTGCCCTTGGAAGGACTTCACAGGACAACCAGCTGGGAATAGTGGGACCTTCCAGGAGAGCTTCGCACGCACTGCGTTGGGAAGGGAGAGCACACACACATGAGTCCCCAGGGCTCCTGAGGGCTCACTGCTGTGTCTTCTGAGCCCCAAGCCCTGTTCCTGGCACAGAGGAACATTTTCCATCCCCAGATGGGCCTGGTTGCGACACCTCTTACCTACTTCGGCGCTGACCTCGGTGCCGTTCACGAGTTTTTTAGTCATTGTTACGAACAAGGGGAAAGCAACAAACATCTGGTCAGCAGAGCTGCCAAGAGCACATTCCTGCCTTGTTTTCCAACCTTCCAATCCCTTTGTTTGCTGCCTGGAATTCCAGTGGATGAATGCACGCAGAGCCACGGGGCAGTGAGTAGATGCTGACCCGTGGCACTGGTGGAAGCACCATGGACATCCAGAGCCCAGAACAAGAGTAAAGCCCTGGCAGGGCCATCCCAGCCACAGACGGGGGGCTGATCCTGCTTCCACCAAGGTCAGTGGGAGCTTTGCCACCAACTTCAGTTGGCTTTAATGCTGTTGCTGCCTTGGGATGGTGCTCCAGCCCATCCCCTGCCCAGCTGTGGCCTCCTCAGTTTCTACAGATCTCCTGTTTTGTTTGTTTTGTTGGGGTTTTTTTGTTTTGTTTTGTTTTTTTAATTGGAACCAACAGCTTTATTGAATCTCAGCCTGTGGGGCTGGCACAGCCCAGGTGGGGTTGGTCCAACTGAGGCTCGTGGAATATCAAACACAGGAAGGGCCTCAGGACAAAAGCTTCACCTTGTAGTCCTTGGCTGAACAAGCTTCAGCCCCCTGCACAGGTGTGTCCTCCTGGAGCGCACCTGCTGAGACCTCCAGGGGGTTGACTCTGGGTCCATCCTGCGCAGCTTTAGGTGCCTCTCCACAACAGGCAAGTTAGGAGAAGCAGCAAGAGAAGCTGCCTTAGATGTCATCTGTCTTCAGAGAGAGACCCCACCCAGGGGCTGAATCCAACCTTAGGGAGGCTCTACCACCTCCCACCACCTCCCAGAGGCACCTGCCTTTGGAAGAGCCCTGCTAAAGCAAGACTAAATTTTAGCCTGAAACCAAACTTTGGGGCTCAGTGTGAAGAGGAGCTTTGAATTCCTTCAGAGAGGTGTCCTGAGGAAAAGGGAAGGCACAGAAGTCCTACTGTGTCCTCACCCAACGGGAGGGATGTCCTCCCAAGGCTCTTGCCGGGAATACCAAGCGTGTGAGTCTTCTCAAAGCCTCCCTCTGGTTCTTATTTTTGTGTGAGTGAGTCTGTGTGTGCCTGAACACCAGACTGGGAAGATCATTAATCTGAGCCCAGAAAGTTCCAGACTTGTAGAATTCCATCCCCTCCTGGTTGTCATCCCCCTCCCACCCCAACCTACGCAGGAGCTGACGCCACGGAGCGGGATGGGACCGGCCTGGGAAGCCTCTCCTTGCGATGGGAGACACCAAAGCTGCTCCAGGATACAAGTTGCCACCAGCCAGGAGATCAGTCCCATCTCCTTCCCACCAGTCACTCCCAGGAATGCCAAGTTTTGGGCAACGCAATGTTCGGCATCTCCAGCAAACCGCGTTCATTCGCGTCACCAGATTTATTTTTCTTTCTTTTTTTCTTTCTCTTTTTTTTTTTTATTTTTTTTATTATTCTTTCAGGCATACATTTTAGATTAAAAAATAATAATCATGCAATCTCACAGGAAATTGGGCTTTCAGGATGGGGATTGCCAGGAGGTATGGCGAGGTGGAGGTTGGAGCGGGCAGATTTTACAGCCCTGCGGCTTCCCCGAGCCCCTTTTTCATTAAGGTTCGTTTTGGTTTCTGGCCCCTGTTCTTCCATCAAGGCTCAGCCTTTTCAAGGGAGCCACAAACTCAACAGTCAGTTATTAATTTGGCCTCCTTGTGGAGATTCAGTGCTGATTTAAAGTGGTTTCTGAGTGAGGATATTACAGCCCATTGCCTGCTCAGGTCCTGCACACTGGAGGTCTGAGGGTTATCACTGAAGAAAATACTCACAGGCACATGGTGGGACTTTTGTGCAGGGCTATGATGATCTTTGTGGGTCCCTTCCAGCTCAGCATATCCTGGGAAAAAGGATTTGAGAATGTAAAGCAGAAGGATGTTGGCACAGGGGGTCTGTCCTTTTATCAACTGATAGGAAGGACAATGCCACTCATGCCTGGAAATCCTCCAAAATTTGGAGCAAGAAGCTTGGCAAGTGGTGGAAACTACTGGGAAGTTTAGCTTTGGGGAAAGAAAACTGTTCAGACTTTCCTAAGCTCCCTCTCAGTTCCATCTCTTGGGTCCCACCAATGCAGAGTGGCTGAACAGCCTCTGCAAAGCAACAAAAAGCACCCATAAAATCTTTAATAATGAAAACATTTTGGAAAGCTTGACCAGACCTTCTCCACGGGAAAGGAACTGCACTCAAGCTTTGGAAATCCTTCCTCTGTGCTGTACAAATGCCCTCTCACTGACCCATAACTCTCCTCAAGAGGAAGAAAGGAATCCTTGCTAAAATTATGAGCTTTCACAAAGACTATTTGCTTTGAGGGCAAGGCCAGCACACGTGCTTGGCTTCCTCCAAGGACTTCCACGGCCATAGCAAAAGCCCTGTGCTCCTGCAGCTTGGAGATTCCTTTTCCCCCCAAATATTGGTGCCTTGGAACACCCTCATCTGTTGCACAGTCCATGGAGAGCTCAGCATATGCAGCTCCCTGGATGTTCCTGCCCTGCATCTGGATTTGGGTGGCCCTTGGTGCCGTGTCCCACTTCTCTCAAACTGTCTTTGCTGTGCAGGATCTGTGTTTGTGGGCGCAATGCAAAGACTCTTTGATGGGTAGCAAAGATCACAGACTCATAGAATGAACCACAGGGATCATCCAGTCCAACCCTCAGCCCTGCACAGGAGCATCCTCAAGAGTCACCCCCTGTGCCCCAGAGGATCATCCAAACCCTTCTGGAGCTCTGGCAGCCTTGGGGCTGTGCCCACTGCTCTGGGGAGCCTGATCAGTGCCCACCACCCTCTGGGGGAAGAACCTTGTCCTGAGATCCACCAAAACCTGCCCTGGGGAGCCTGGTCACTGCCCACCACCCTCTGGGGACGAACCTTTTCCTGAGATCCAATTTGACCCTGCCCTGGCACAGCTGGAGCCATTCCCTGAGTGCTGTCCCTGCCCTGAAACAGCTCCAGCCATTACCTGGGTGCTGTCCCTGGTCCCCACAGAGCAGAGATCAGTGCCTGCCCCTCCTGAGGAATTTGGACCCGCACTGAGGTCTCCTCTCAGTCTCCTCCTCTCCAGCTGAACACACTAAGTGCCCTCAATGCCCGCATACCCTTCCCCATCCCTGTGTCCCTCTTTTGGACACTCTCCAATGGCTCAATCTCCTCCTTCCATTGTGTCCCCCCAAACTGTCCCAACGCTGCAGGTGAGGCCACCCCAGTGCAGAGCAGATTGGGACAATCCCCTCCCTCACCCAGTGATGCCCCCCAGGACAAGGATGTCTCTCCTGGCTGCCAGGGCACTGCTGACTTGTGGCCAACACATCCAAATCACTCCCTTTTTCATCTGCCTGCCCACCCCCCTAAAGAAGAGTCCCCAGCTGGCAGGTTTGAGCCTGAAACTCAGCCCAGGGCCATTGCTGGAACCCACCACAACATCTGCCCTCGCCTTCGGAGGCCAAACCCAAACCAGAAGGGCTTTATGTGACGTGTAATCAAAGCCAGTTGTCCCCAAGGCGAGGAGGGAGATTTTGGTGCCTCTCCTTGAGCACTCACCCCAAACTGGGCACCCCCAGACCCCGCCCAGCACGGTCCTGCTCAGCTCCTTGGGCAGAGTTTGATGTGCAGCTGAAGGAGTTTCCCCCTCCTGGAGCTTTGCTGACCATCAGGGCTGCAGGAATATTAAAAGCAGTTGACAGAAGAGCTCTTAGAGGGGGGAGCTGGAGACTCCTGGAGACTTCTGGCTTACCACACCATGGCCAAGCCCTCAGGAGAACGCACATCATCTCACTGCTGTAATGATTATTGCTCTCATTAAGGGGGGGAGATGAGAGATGCAGGAGGGGAGAAGAGCCTGAACTCATGCATACCTTTTTTATGAGACCCAGTCCAAAGTGGGGTCCCAGGCCAAGCCCTCAGACAGCCCATCTCGTCAACTGCAGCAACAGAGAGAAAAGGCCTCCAAGTTTTTGGATGAAACTCCATGTCTGAGGTATGGGACACAGGAGGCTTCAAAGCTGCTCCAGCTACAGCTCCTTCACAGAGCTGAGGTGCATCAGGGGGTGGGTAGGACCTGGCACAGGGTGCCTAGAGAAGCTGTGACTGCCCCTGAATCCCTGTAAGTGTCCCAGGACAGGTTGGATGGGGCTTGGAGCAACCTGGGATGGTGGAAGGTGTCCCTGCCCATGGCAGATGAGCTTTAAGGTCCCTCCAACCCAACCCAGTCTGTGACTCTGTGACCTCAGGCCATGGTCAGCTTGCTATTCCAGAGCACCCAGAGGTGCCCTCCAAGCTCACAACATGCCAAGCTTCCTTTTTGATCCAGACCAGCTCAAACCTCCCTGCAACTCTGTTCCCTCACAGTGAGGAGGAAATCCAAGGCAATATATTGCAATGTTTTGAATCACAACCTCAATCCCTGCAAATATTCCACCCCCAAAAGTGACTGCTTTTTCAGCTGGTGTATCTACTGCCCTAAACACACCCAAAAGTTGTTGAAATGGTGCCTGAAGTGCAACAAATACACTCTGCTTTGCTCCCACAGCCACATTTTGCAGGCTGGGGGTGTGGGAGCTGTGACTCTTGCCTTCTGCTGGCACAGCCAAAAGGAGGGACTCTTGGCAGCGAGAGGGGTCAGGGTGGGCAGTGGGAGCATCTGCCATGGCTGAACAGGCACAGCCAATCCATAGCCTGGTGTACCACGAGGAAGACCCAGATTCCTCAGGCTGCTTCCACACTGATTCCAACAGGTGCTGTTTAAGTCTCTCACATTCCCAGCCTGCAGAGGACAAAGTGTTCCTGTCTGCTGGCATGGCCCCATGGAAGCTGAGAAGATCACATTGTCCCTTCCCATCACACTTCAGAGCAAACCCAGCATCAACCACAGGTTCCTCACCTTGGAGGACGGTCATTCCCACTGTTCTCATCTCAGGCATCACAAACCCACAGAAACTCAAACTGGTTTGGGTTGGAAGGGACCTTCAGATCATCTCATTCCATCCCCTGCCATGGGCAGGGACACCTCCCACTAGCCCAGGTTGCTCTAACCTGGCTTTGGACACTTCCAGGGATGGGGCAGCCACAGCTTCTTTGGGAATTGCATCCTAGCCCCTCCCCACCCTCCCAGCCAAGAATTCCTTCCTGATATCCTGTCCAACCCTGCCCTCTGGCAGTGGGAAGCCATTCCCTCTTCTCCTGTCCCTCCAGGCCCTCATAAAAAGTCCCTGACCAGCTTCTCGGAGCCCCTTTAGGCACTGAGCCATCTCACTTCTTCCCAACGCTCTGTGAGCACCGTCACCCCCCAGGCAGCTTCTTTTCCATCTTCCAAACATTCCTCGCTCCAGTACAGCCCCACACAGACAATTCACACACATGGAACCAACCCTGGGCAAGACACAGTGTCACCTCCAGGGCTGTGTCTACCCCACATTCTCCAGCTCTGGGGTGAAATATCTTGGAATCCACAACCATGGAGAGAAAATGTGTTAATCTTCCTGATCCACCTTTAATCCAACAAGGAGAGTCCCACAATTTGTGACTGACGGCTTGGTCACCCACTGCTCCCAGAACACATTAATCACTTGAGGGCATAATAAACCTTCCCAGTGTTTGTCTTTCATAACAAACACCAGCTGTGAAGAAAGAGCAAGCTCTGCTTTTTCCAGGGGCATATCTCATGGCGACGCTGCCCAGTGGACACACCACCCATTTTCATGCCTGTAATGGACATTAATTAGCACAAAGAAAGTTTCTTCTGCCCTTTCCTCATGACTAACAGAATATTTTCATTAGGTGGATGCACATGAGGCACTGGTGCTGAAGAACTGGGTGGAAGCCCCACTGTGGTCAGTGGGTGGTTGAGTTGCCCAAAACATGCCCTGTCTTAGTTGTGACCACCAGATATGGCCAAGAACTGTAGAGATGCCCCTTCTTACTTCAGCAACAGGACAACAGGACCTGTTGGGTTGAAATATAGCCAAGCAAAGGGAATTCCAGGAGGATGAGGCCACCTGAGCCTTGTGAAAAACTCCAAAGTTAAGCCCTTCAAGTAAGCAGAAGGCAAGGAGGAAAACACAACATGGAGACAGACGTGGAGTCCCAGAGACCAGCAGAAACAAAGGGAAAACCCCTCTGAATATGAGGAAATGTCTGCATGAGCAAGGATGGGATGACCCTTGGGGGCTGCAGCCACTGGAGCCTCTAAGGACAGCCATGACACATCTGTTGGGACTGGAAAGACACCACTGGTCATGTGTTGGGGACAGTGTGGCCTTCCATAGTCATCTTCTAAAATAGGCATCATTTACTCCCATTCTGCTCCCCAAATCTTCCCTACCCCAGCTGTTCACCTGTGGCCCCTGCACACACCCTTCTTCTGCAGGAAACACCATCCTGAAGGTCAAAGCCATTGGAGAAATCCAAACCCTTGCCCGTGGAGGAGGCAATTTTTCCACCTTCCTTTCAGGGCTCCTTCATCACCCATTTTTGGGCAGTGAAACCCAACGGAAAGGTGCAAAGAAACCTGACCTCAGAGTTCCTGCAGCTTCCCTTCAGGGCTGAGGACAACCAAGGAGGACTGGATGCACTGAGGGCAAAGCAAGAGCCAGTTTCTCCTCTGCATGTGGACAAAGGGAAGTTAATTCTCTTTATTTGTGGGTTTTGCTGGTATTTCCACCAAAAGTGACCACGCCTTGGAGCTGGAGGCTGGACATGCTCCTCAACAACTGGGGGGAATTCCAGGATGGGATTCAATTAGTGGGACAAATAAAACGTGACATGTCCCACTACAGCACATCTAGAAGGAATTCTATGTCGTTTTGAAGGCTCCAGAGCCGCTGGAGGTCAGTGCGGGCAGCCAGCCTGGAATATCAGCTGCTCAAGAGAGCAAAGATCAAGGGATGAAGTGTTTAAATGCCCATTTGTTGGGTTTTTTTTTCCTTTTCAAAGAGTGACTTTCCTTTGTCTTGCTTCACTTCTTCTCAGTGAGCTGGGCAGATTAAGTTACTGCACCACGGGCAGGAGTTGAGTTACGATCGCCAACATCCCTTCCTTTGGCGAGGCTTGGAGGGAAAATGAATTCCATTTTTCCACATACCTGAGGAATAAAAGCACTTGTGGAGAGGGCTCTGTCCCACGGGGAGCCCTTGTGTACTTTGCAGTAGTGTTTTATTGAGAGCTGGAGAGTTCAAGGGGCTCGCAAATGTACGTTTTCAATTAGCTTTCCATTGTGTCCCGAACAGCCTCTAAATACTCGACTAAACTTTAATCCAATCACTTGATTTGACTCCAAGCATGATTTATCTTTTAATCATCGTCTGTTCAATGGGGGGAGAAAAGAAAGCAAACTTGTTCTTGGCCCATCATGACTCACACATGATTTTACTGCCATCACAGTTGTGTTTTCCTCTTGGCTGATGTCTTGGCACTTGCAAGCCTTGGCTTTGGCTTTCTCTGCTGGTCTGATCTTTCCTGCTCATTTCCCCACCTCCCAAAGTGCTGAGCAGCACTGAATGTTTGTCCTTTGTACATTTTCCCACCGAGGCAGGAGGGGTTTTTCATGATATTTTTTTCTAACCTCTCCATGTCACATTAATGAGAAGGTTCTGCTGCTTGACCTGAGCTCACAACACAAATCCTGCCTTAAAAAGGGGCTCAATGTGTTCAACAAATGGTGTTTTCCTGGAAGGATGGGGCACACAAAGAGCTCAACACCCACCACACAAACCAGCCAGGACCTTCTGAGTGCTCACCACGAGCTCAGCTCTAGAGGTGGAGGGATGGTGTTTCCTCTCAGACAGGTTCAGTCCTTCCCCCCCATGGTCTCTCCCCATGGTGTGCCTCAGTTTCTTCGTCTGAAAATGAGATTTTCATGCAGCACCTTTAAAATATTGTTCTCCATCTCAGGAGCTCTCCATAAGAGCTGAATGTCCTGTGGCCACCAAGAGCTGGAGCTGCAGAGCTCTGCTCACCAGGCCAAATGGCATCATTTAACAACATTGTGCTGGTTTAAAGGGAAACCTGCAGGAGAAATGAACCCAACACAAAAGAGATTATAAGTCAGAGTTAAAATTTAATAACAATATTATAATAAATGCAATAGCACAAAGAAAAATTGGTTTTAACCCACAAACCCCAGCAGTGTAACCCAGCCCCTGGGGCACAAACACAGTGGGGTTTGGTGGCCCCTGTGCTGAGCACCACGTGGTTCCCC
>VWZD01004262.1:111052-131257 GCA_013396695.1 Sakesphorus luctuosus | reverse complement strand
TGGGAAATGAATGGAGGGTGTAGAATGCACAGCTTTGGTCACAACCACACAGGGATAAACTGGTCCCACCTGATGAACTAGGACAGACCTGCTCTCCAGAAATATCCCAGCACGTGCTTTTGCCTTCATGAGGCAGCTAAACCAAAGCCCCAAACTCTGCCCATGAGCTGCAGAGCCTCTCAAAGCCTTGTGCATCATCTTCCCAAGCATCCTTTTTCCCTGCCAGTGGCCTGTGCAGCTCCCAGTTCCAGCTGCCAGCAGTGGCAGGCTTGGCAAGGAGCTGCCCTCCTCCCAACCCTCTGGCTGCCCAGAGCCATGAAGTGGCAGAACTCCCTGGAGCATCTCCAGAGATTTCCCATTCCACTCTCCCATGCTGCTGCAAGGGATTTCCAAGCCCTTGACTCAAATGTCACTGCAAGACTAACAGGTTTTGATAGTTCTCTCCAAGTGCCACATTTTGGAAGCTGAAGGTTTCATGAAAAGCTCAGGTTTCTTCTTTTCCCTCCCCTTTTTTTTTTGGTGGGAGAACCAGGACACACAACTCCTACAGCCCAGAGACAACCAGGCTCCCCCCAAAACACTCAGATGGAAAAGAGAGGACGTGTTTAGAAGGTCAATCAGCATCTCATGGATCAGTTCTCAGCATTAAGAGCTGCTTGTCTCAGGGTTTCGCAGAAGCATCCACACTGGGCCTGGCCAGCAATCCACTCTCCCAACAATGGATGCTTGTGAAAAGGGCACAGCAATCTGCTCATGCCAATAATCTCCCTGGCATCCTCCCTCAGCTTCCAGCAACCCATGTGAGGACTTCTGGAGCTGTGGCTGGGTCATGGCGAGGTTGCAGCTATTGATGGTGACAAGTCAGGGTTGGTCCCTTCTCCCAAGACAAGGAAAAAATCCCTTCAAGATGCACCAGCAGAAGTTCAGGTTGGATATGAGGAAAAGTTCCAGCACTCAAACAGTGGTCAAGCATGGGAAGCGGTGCCTGGGGAGGTGGTGATGGAGTCACCACCCCTGGAAGTGTTCAAATAAGAAGTGGCACTTTGCGATACAGTCTAGAGGACACAATATATTCAGTCAAAGGTGGGACTTGATTATCCTGGAGGTCTCTTCCAGCCCTAATGGTTCCATGATTCCATTTGGAATGTCAGGGTTTCTTTCCACATGGGTTCAGGATGCAGCGTGGGTATCACCAGACTGCCAATATCTGCAGATCCTTTGGTGGTCTGTCATCGAGATGTGTCCTCTTAAAAAATACCCAACTGCAGACAGAAGGTCCCCCCAGTGGGCTTGGGGCCAAAGCTGTTGGGTGACAACCCAAGGCATGTGTTGTCACAGCCATCAGAGGACTCCCTTCTGCCTTTAAATTCCAGCAAAACCTGCTTCTTGCTGATGCTGAACCTGCCTCTTGTTGATGCTGAGTGGGAATTCATGTGGGACCTCACCCAAGAAACCTGGCAGACTCCACACTGGGTCCAACGCTCTCTTTTGATGATGGGACACTGTGCTGGTTCTGCTGGAAATGACTCTCAGGGCTTTGCTTTGCTGCTGGAGAAAGGAGGAAATACTGCAAACCAGAGTGGGATCATCACCAGGTGAGTATTGCTGGAAGGGGATCATGGTGCTGGAAGGGGATCATGGTGCTGGAAGGGGATCACGATTCTGGAAGGGGATCACGATTCTGGAAGGGGATCATGGTGCTGGAAGGGGATCATGATTCTGGAAGGGGATCATGGTGCTGGAAGGGGATCATGGTGCTGGAAGGGGATCATTATTCTGGAAGAGGATCATGGTGCTGGAAGGGGATCATGGTGCTCACCCCAAACTTCCCAGGCAGGGCTTGCTGGAATGTGGCTCAGCTCCAGAGCTGTGTCCTCACCAAGCAAGCTCAGCAAACAGCCCATCCAGGTGGGCTCCAAAATTGCTTCAAGCCTTTCCCTTTGCATTCACCATGAAGCACAGGAGGCCCCTCCCAATGCTTTGGTTGTTCCCACCTGCTGCTTTGTCCAGATTTGGGAGTGAGTTTTCTCTTCCAGGTGAGTTTCTCGTCGTGGTTGGCACCTGACGTTGTTCCCAGATTCCTGATTTTTTCTCTCCTCATTTCTTAAAGACTTTTCTGCAACAGAAAACTATAAATTGGAAACATAAAAAGAAGCAAACCCCAAAGCCAACCCTGCTGTGTCTCCATCAGGATAACACAGAGTGACAGCTCTCCACGAGGAATAGATTTTGTGCTGCCACCATGCCCATGGAGCCAACTAAGGCTCAGAGGAGCTGAAACCCATCCAAAGCACACCTGAGGTGGCTGGAAGTCACCAGGAGGAACCACCTTCCAGCTGGAGGGAGGGCCTGAGGGATTTCACACCAGCAGAACTTTTCCCAAGCTGCTGTTCCTGGGAAACATGTGCTGCTTTCCCATAAAACAGGAAGAGCCGTCAGTCAAGCACTCTGTAAAAGCTGTCTGGGTGACTCTGGTTTCACTTCCAGGCTCTCCAGGCAGGTTTATGAGGTGCCACCTGTGTGATTAACAGGCTCCAGGGATGACTGGGCAGGTGCAGGGGGCAGTTGGGAAGTGGGTCCCTGCTCTGGTCATGGTGACAACCCCAAAATGCCACCCAAGAATGGGAAAAAACGTGAGACTTCTGGCAGAGGTGTGAGCTGGAGCTGCACAAGCAAAGGTCTCCTCCCTGTCCCATCCTTCTGGATGTCTCTCCTCACCCACACTTTCCATAGGGAAAGCAGAAAGGCTACAGGAAAAACCCTGGTGTGGGTAGGGAAGACTCAGGAAAGTAGTTCCCAGCAGGAATAGGGAAAACAGGACTCAGGAAAGTCATTCCCAGCAGGAATAGGGAAAACAGGACTCAGGAAGGCAATTCCCAGCAGGACTTGGGAAAGCAGGACTCAGGAAGGCAATTCCCAGCAGGACTTGGGAAAGCAGGACTCAGGTAAGTAGTTCCGAGCAGGAATAAGGAAGATATTAAAGAGAGCTCTTGATATCCAGACCTGGAAAATTCAAACCCAGACAATGGTGGTTCTGTTGCTTCCCATGAACATCAACCCAGGACCAAGTTTCTCAATCAATGATTTGCTTTCCTACTGATTAAAAATGACCAGCAGTGCAATGTTCCTTCTGGATGCCACTGGATCTGAAGGGATTTGGGAGGAAACAGCAGCTCTTGGAATTATGGCAAGATGTCATAACCAACAGCACCCACTCTGAGAGCAGCCCCTTTGCCACCTCATTCCCTGGTGGAGGTTCCTCCACCACCAACCTCCAGACAGGTGCCAAATCAGCCCAATCAGTTGCCCATTCCCCTCTGTCCTTGAGGAATACAAGCACAAAGTTGCTCACACGAGGAATGGGAATTTCCTCCTCTCCCCTGAGCCCCGACCTGGCTTTCAAAGGGGAAACCTTTCCTTATTTTCCCCCTTCCTCCCCCTCCTCCCCTTCTGCTTTGTGCAGAGGGTCTCTCTGAGAGCCAAATTCCCTGTGCACACACTACAAGCAGGTCTGGTGGAACATCTGCTCTCCATGTGTGGAGCCAGACACGCCTCCAGGCAGCACTGATGGGGCTGGAAGGGAACACTCAGTGCTGGAGATTCGTAAAGAGGGAAGGACCAGCACTGAAAATCACCCTGGTGCTTGCAGAGCCTCCTTGGCTCTCCACAGTCCTGTCCAGGACAAGACCTGCTCTTCTCCTGCTGCTTTGGGGCTTTTCCAGTGTCTTCTGTTTGACCAGTGGAACAGGGACAGCGTGGCTGTGGAAGCACCTGAAGGAGGAAACAATGACTTGTTCCTTCTGGGAATGTTGCTTGGGCATGGGAAATCCAGGGATTAGGTCTGGGTTGGGCTTATAGCTGGACTTGGACTTGCCAGGGGAAATTGAAGTTGGAGATGAGAAAAACTTCTTTGCAGAGAGAGTGCTCAGGCATTGGAATGGGCTGCCCAGAGAGGGGGTGGATTCCCCATCCCTGGGGGTTTTTAACCTGAGATTGGCCGTGGCACTGAGTGCCATGATGTGGTAAAGGGAGTGGAGTTGGCCCAAGGGTTGGACTTGATGATCTCGGAGGTCTTTTCCAACCCAATCCATTCTATGATTCTATGATTCTTAAAGGTCTTTTCCAGCCTTAATGATTTTATGACTGGAAATAAACCATTTGCAGAATGAACTCTAAGTCTCAGCTCTGCCACCTGTGACTGTGGCCTTCCTTTCATCCCTCCTGCATCCATCCCATTCTTGGGATCCACCTGGAGCAGGTGGTCCCCATCTCTCCACACTTCCACAACACCAAACTGTCGTTGTTGGTATCACAATAAATGATTCATTTTGCACAAAACCAGCACAAAATGCATGCCCTGAGCTGAGCAGGGGAAGCAAGACACCTTCTATTTAACAGCTCTTTACCCTACACTGTCCAGCCTTGATGGTCCTGTGACCTTCACACTTGGCATCTCCCTTTCTTAAAGAGACCTACAGTCAATGGATTTCTCATTAATTTGCACAACAAGGAGAAAACAAGGCGGTCCAAGGGTGTCCTAAACTGTCACCTTCTCACAAACTCCTCTGCACAAATCTTTCCTGCAGCCTGTTTTCCATTGCCCTAAATTCCCTGAAGCAGGCAGGGTTGCCACCAGGCCAGATCCCAGAGCCCTAAGAAGAGCTGCTAATGGCCTTTTCTTAAAATTAATCCATCCATTCCCAGGGCAAAGCAGTGTGAAGTGGAGAACGTGCTGATCCTTTGGGATCCCTGGAAAAGGCAGGTCATTTTCTGCTCCCTGGTTCTTTTTCTGAAGCTCCTGAGCTTTGTCCTGTGGCTCCCAACCTTCACAGGAGATGCCTCCTGAACGTTCACACAGCAGCAGGACAGGAGCCTGTGTGTGAACTCAAGCACAGGATTAAGTATCTTCATAAAAGTTCTTTATGAGATGCTTCAGGAAAAGCCTTTAGGTTTGCTCTAACTTAAAACACATTTCCATTTATTTAAGTCCTTAAAATACGCCTGAAACTATTCCTGAATTAAATTAAACCTTGGCTTAAGCACTGTGGAAATGGAGGAGAATGAAGCACATGCTTCTTGTGCGCTTGCTTTAAAGTTCTGGTGGTGCTTTGCACCTTCCACCCCATCTCCATGTTTTACTCGATTTCCATCTTCCACCCCATTTCCACCTTCCACTCCCCCTCCACCTTCCACTCCATCTCCACCTTCCACTCCATCTCCACCTTTCCCCCCATTTCCACCGTCCACTCCACCTCCACCTTTCTCCCCATTTCCACCTCCACTCCATCTCCACCTTTCCCCCCATTTCCACCGTCCACTCCACCTCCACCTTTCCCCCCATCTCCACCTTTCCCCCCATTTCCACCTTCCACCTGCTACTCTCCCAGTGTCCAGCTCTTCTCTCCCAGCTGGGCCACCATTCTAGGACTGCCCCCACCGTGGCTGTTCCAGCTACTCTTATTTCCTGGTCTGAGACAGCCCCAAATGTCACCCAGACCCCAAAACGTGGGATTTAAGTGCAAATGAGGGACTGCCATAAGCAAATGAAGCACCGCTGAGTTCCAGTTTTCCACTGCAGTCCCTCCCACACCCTCCCTTTTTGGAGAGCAGAAGATGCCACTGGCTCCAGCGCCAAAGAGGGCACCACCAGGTGTTCCTGACAGCAAAACAATCCCACTTTGTTTGCCCAGCCATGGCAGGGTGAGTGGCTATTAACACTTCACTGAAAAGACAAAGGACTCGATTTAGTTTCTTCCTCCCGACAAAACCCAACGACAATACCAACAAATCCCTGACTCAGAGCAGCAAGTGCAGCCACTGAACTCGTGGAAGAGCTTCAATGGGTTTTCCAGGAGAAAGCTCATCATGTCTTAGGCTCGTTCATATTGTTTTGCAGACAGCAGCTGATAAAAGGAGAAGCACGTGAACTAATTAGTTTGGAACGGAGAAGAATGGGATCCTCAGTGGGATCCTGAATGGGATGAGGAGCCAGGAAGTATTTAAATCACAAGTCCCGCCTGGACTCACAAAAAGGGACTCTTTGGAGGATAGTGCTCCTCCAGGACACAACCAGGACTCCCTGGAATTAGAACCTCACTGTATTGATCAGTCCAAGCTGCAATATTTCCCGAGGCTCACTGAGACCGGCATGGAGGAGCTTTGCTGTGGCTTCCAGCAGGAAGATCCCACCACAGAGCTCCTGCCGTGGGACCAGGACAATGTCCTGCCATGGGACCAGGAGAACGTCCTGCCATGGGACAAGGACAACCTCCTGCTGAGGGACCAGGAGAACATCCTGCCGCGGCACCAGGAGAACATCCTGCTGAGGGACCGGGAGAACGTCCTGCCATGGGACAAGGACAACCTCCTGCCATGGGACAAGGACAACCTCCTGCCGTGGGACCAGGAGAACATCCTGCCATGGGACCAGGAGAACGTCCTGCTGTGGGACCGGGAGAACGTCCTGCTATGGGACCGGGAGAACATCCTGCCATGGGACAAGGACAACATCCTGCCGTGGCACCAGGACAACCTCCTACCAGACTGGGCATATCTGGAAGAGCCCTGGTGTGTGGGGCCGGTGCCAGAGGCAGGAGCACGGGGCGGTGTGGCTGAGGGTTCCCCGTGCTTGTCGCAGCCCCCTGTGCCCCGCCGGCAGCGCCGCGCTGCCAACCTGCGGGAGAGGAGGAGGATGCTGAGCATCAACGCGGCGTTCGAGCAGCTGCGGAGCCATGTGCCCACCTTCCCCTACGAGAGGCGCCTGGCCAAGATCGACACGCTGCGCTTGGCCATCGCCTACATCGCGCTGCTCCGTGACATCCTGCGCTCCGGGTGCCACCCCAGCGCCTACGTGGAGCAGTGCCTGGGCAAGGGCTGGCAGAGCCAAGTGCCAGCTGCCTGGAACACGAGCGGTGAGTGAGGGAGGAGTGGGGTGGGGTTTGGGGGAGCAGAGGCACGTGGAGTCATTGGATGGGCTGAGGTGGAAGGGATCCACAAGGAGCAGAGTGCAGCTCCTGGCCCTGCACAGACACCCCAACAATCCCACCCTGGCCCTGAGAGGATCATCCAAACACTCCTGGAGCTCTGGCAGCCTTGGGGCTGTGCCCACTGCCCTGGGGAGCCTGGTCAGTGCCCACCACTCTCTGGGGGAAGGACCTTTCCCTGAGATCCACCAAAACCTGCCCTGGCACAGCTCCAGCCATTCCCTGGATCCTGCTGCCAGTGGAAGAGCATCAAGTCGCTTTTGAGCCCCCACTTGTCACCTCCAAGTGGCCCTGAGGGCAGAGAAACCACCTTCAGAAAAGAGGAGCTCAGAAAACTCACAGTCAAAAGTAAAATAATTCAACCTTTCCTTCAAACCTCCTTTTGAGAAAGATTTTTTTTTGTTAAAAAATCAAACACCCCAAAGCAATTTACTAAGCTCGTGAAAAAGGCTCCTTTTACACACAAGATTTTTATTCTCAGAATATTTTTAGACTTCCCCCCCCACCCCCAATTCTGTGCCAAATTGTTCTTTTATGACACAAGCTGATGGAGCCTGTTGAGATTTTCTTTGTTTCCTTTACAAGTTTCTCTTCAGCTTGGACTCGACTGAAAAAAACCACCTGGCTGTGATCACAACCAGCACTTAATTCCTTAAAATACACATTTTCTACTAACCAAGAGTTGCACTTTCACATATGAACCAGGATACAAAACACAGAACGTTCCAATTTCAGGGCATTTCCAAAGTGTGGGAGGGTAAACCCCTATTTGCAATTTATATTCTTACATAAATATTTCTATTTTAAAGGGAAGGGCTGTTATTCTGGGGTTTATTTGTTTTGTACTCGATTCTTACTTAGGTGGGATGAATTTAATCCTTTCTTCCTCCAGAATATTTCACTGTTATTTCAGAAGATCATCAGGATTTGGAGATGGGAAGTGGTCCAAGTGCCCACTGTGGGGTTTGTGCTACTCAGGGCAGGGAGGAGCAGAGAGGGGTTTTCAGTAGTTTTTGACACTTCTCATTATCAGTTAATTAACTCCCTTTCTGCCTCTGTCCCTTTGGGTTTTGTCACCTCTTGGAACCCTCTGAGCCCTCTAAAAGAGCAGCACAAACAAAGAGAAGCCACTGAATGAAAACATCCAGGGGGGTGTCCAGGGGGAAAGCAATAATTCACTTGAAACAAACATTTAATTGAGTCTTTTCCCCTTTCCTGTCCATTCCCATCAGCTGCACGGCTGGAAAAATGACTCCTGATTTACCTCTCGCCATAACCCTCTTGACTATAGAGAATTTAGGTTTTATTGCCTAATTCCCCCCACTTCTAATCAACAACTTTTTAATCATCACCTTGGGATCACCCCCTTTGTCACCCCCTTCGTTAATTAATACTCCCAAAGAGTCTTGGGAAGGTCTCCATAGAGTTGTAGAAAGGAAGGTCTCCATGGATGAGGCTCTTCTTCAGCTTGAGTAGTTGAGGCGTTAAGTGGTAATTTCCATGTTTTTCAAGTGTTTCCTGTGTTTCCTTCTCTTGGGAAGAGTCTCGGGAAGGTCTCCATGGATGAGGCTCTTCTTCAACCTGAATAGTTGAGGTGTTAAGTGGTAATTTCCATGTTTTTCAAGTGTTTTCTGTGTTTCCTTCTCTCCCTGGCTCCGTGCAGACCTCACAGCTCGCCTGTCCTGGGTGAAGTGGGACTGATGGGAAAGCCCTTGGAAGATTTTTGGTGAGGATCACCCACCAAGCCTGGAGTTGGAATGACTCTCAGGGGTGCCCTTGGTTAGAAAACAGCAGCTGGCAAATAAAACCACAGCGCTTGAACTGGAGTTCTTGTCACACAGCACTCCCTCACCTCACCTCCAGCCTCTTTTGGTGGCAATTCCTCACCTTTTAGGATCTTCTGCTTCCCTTTTTCCTGCTTTCTCACATGCTCCTGGCACGTGGAAATCAAAACCACCAAAAAACCAGTGTCAGCACAACCACAGCAACAACATTTTGGACCAAGGGTTGGACTTGATGAACTCGGAGGTCTTTTCCAACCCAATCCATTCTATGATTTTATGATTCTATGATTTTCTCTTCTGCTGGATGGAGAGTTATGCCCAGATCACATTTCCAGCACATGAGGAAACGTCCCCTTGACCACAAAAAAAGCAAGAAACACCCAGTGCTTGGCTGGAGATGCTCAGGGCCACCACTGTGGAAGTCCCCAGAGACCAGGAGGTGGGAGGTGGCACTTGGCATCCAAAATTTCACACACGTTTTCAGAGAATCACAGGGTAGTTTGGCTTGGAAGGGACCTTAAAGATCACCCAGTTCCAACCCCAGGGATGTTCTTCATCCTGAAGCTGCTTCCCGCCAGTGAGGCAACTTTGGGAGGTCTGAGCAGGACGTGTTTTGGTAAGACAAGGTGGATGAGCAACCCAACTTGGGCACCATCCCCTCCACTCCCCTAATACATGGCATGTCTTACAAACACAGCACCTGCTTTTTGACATTTTCACAGTAATTTATGACATTTTGGAGCAAATATCAGTGACCTGAAGCTGCTCCAGCAACTGGAAGGTTCTGCTAAACTCTTCCAACACAGAAGGTGAAGGATCGCCAGAGACTTGTTTTCATAGAAGAGGCACAGCCTGGGGCTTTGATATGAGGGGGTTCATTTTATCAGAAATAAACCCAGGAAGCAAAGCCTGGAGCTGGGTGTGATCTCTTTCTCCCACAGTTCCCATGGCAGGGACTGTGGCTTTGCTCTTGTAGAGCTCTGGTGGGTTTGGGGGAAAGTGAAGATGAAGAACCTTTTTCCCTTTTCAATTTTTCTGCCAAAGCAAAAAAGGGGAGTTTCATCTGAGGTGCAACAAAGTATTTTGGCCAATTCAGAACAAAACATTTCATCTCAAACTTTTTCCCCCCCATTTAAGACAATTGGGTGAGTTTTTACAGGGAACAGCACCTGAAAAGGTGAAAAGCCTTAAAAAAATACATTTTTGTACTTTTACCTACTTCTCTACTCCTTTTGGATTTAAAATAAAACACAAACCCTAAAACTTACCATAAAAATACCTGTTGGATTTTATTTAAATGAATGATATAAACCTTTATGATGTGTAAAATATGAAGTCATTGGTTCTTCCAAATCCACTCCTGTCCTGTGCTGGCCAGACCTGGCTGGGCAATCAGGACACAGGACTGAGCTCATGTCCTAGGCTGAGCTTAGCAGGGCTCAGCAGGGGAGGTGAGAAGCTCCTTAAACATTGACTCAATCCATGGGATGGCTCCCAGAGGAGGCCACTCCTCCCACCTGGCTCTGGGAATGCTGCTCCTCAGTGTCCCTGGTGTCACAGGTTCATGGAAATGGGTGGTCAGAGATGTCCTGGTGCTCAGGGACCTCTGTGCATCCTAAAGGACATGAGACCCTCCAGCCCCTTAGCACTGCTGGGAGCTGCTGTCACATTGTCACCTTCCTGGTGACACTGAGTCCCACCAGTGGGATCACAGGGCGGAGAGAGCTCCACACCCACCTCAGAGTCACTCTGGGGAGTGTCCAGGTACACCCAACAGAGCTGTCCATGGGTGTTGTTTTGGCTGGGGGTGGTGACCTGTCACCAGTAGGGGTTCCACAGGGCTCCTTCCTGGGCTCTGTGCTCCTCAGCATCTTCATTAGGGACTTGGACACAGGACTGGAAGAAATACTAAGCAAGTTTGCCATTGATACTAAATTGTAAGGAGCTGTTGAGTCCCTCAAAGGCCCTGCGGAGGGACCTGGCCAGAGCAGAGGGCTGGGAATCACCAACCATGGGAAGTTCAACCAGGGGAAGTGCAGGATTCTCCCCCTGGAATGAGGCAACCTGGATGGATGGACAGAGTGGGAATGAGAGGCTGGGAAAAGGTCCTGAGGGGTGGCCAGGTGGCAGCAGTGCCCTGGCAGCCAGGAGGGACATCCCTGTCCTGGGGGGCATCACTGGGTGAGGGAGGGGATTGTCCCAATCTGCTCTGCACTGGGGTGGCCTCACCTGCAGTGTTGGGATAGTTTGGGGGGACACAATGGAAGGAGGAGATTGAGCCATTGGAGAGTGTNGGTGGATCTCAGGACAAGGTTCTTCCCCCAGAGGGTGGTGGGCACTGACCAGGCTCCCCAGGACAGGTTTTGGTGGATCTCAGGACAAGGTTCTTCCCCCAGAGGGTGGTGGGCACTGACCAGGCTCCCCAGGACAGGTTTTGGTGGATCTCAGGACAAGGTTCTTCCCCCAGAGGGTGGTGGGCACTGACCAGGCTCCCCAGGGCAGTGGGCACAGCCCCAAGGCGGCCAGAGCTCCAGGAGGGTTTGGATGATCCTCTGGGGCACAGGGGGTGACTCTTGGGGATGGTTCCTGTGCAGGGCTGAGGTTGGACTGGATGACCCTTGTGGGTCCCTCCCATCTCAGCACATTCTGTGACTCTGTGAAATGGCAGGAACAGGGAGAATTGTCCTGGAACAGGGATGCTCCTCAATGTGGTGGCTCCAGCCAGGGATGGAAGCTAAAGCTGAAGTCCTTCCCTGGGGTGCAAACACCCACCACTGATGCTCCACAATCCAAGTGCCACACCAGGACCAACAGAAATATCTGCTGAACTTTCCATAACCTGGTTCCACCACCGTGGAGTTCCTCCAGGATTTGCCAGCTGGCTTGGGGTCTGCAGGCGGGTGAGCTCTGCCTGCCACGGTGGCACTGCCACCCATCCCTGCTGCTCCCAGGGAATCCCTGCACAAGGTATGACTTTGAGGAACAGGCTGTTGGAATTCAATGAGGACTCTAAGCTTGGAAAAGCTGCAGCCCATAAATCCTGCAGCAGGATATGCAAGGATTGGAGTGTGGGTTAAAGTCAAAAGCAGGAATACAAATGTTCCTTTGGGGAGCTGAAACTCTAATCTTGGGCTCTGGAGTCAGGAATTAGGAGGTGAAGCATTTATTGCCACCACGACCCTGCTAAAGATGTTCCTCCTCTGCTTTGGCCCCGATGCCATTCCATGCCCTTCAGCGGTGCCACATGTGGTTTATTCTGGTTCCTACTGGCTGGAGGGGACTGTCCCCTCTGCCTGCCCTCCCCAAGCCACCTGGAGAGTGACAGTGTCAAATTTTAGGTGACTCCCACCCAGCCTGGTCGCTTAAGCCCGAGCTCATCTCAACGAGGAAACTCCAGCGCCAAAGCGATTCCAATCTCCGAACCCCCTCCCTTTCCAGGACAGGGGGGAGGGAATAAAAGCAGATGATGTTCCTTGGGATGAATAACCCGAGGCTGCGAGAGGGGAGGGAAATGCAGCTGCAGGCACTGCCCTCTCGTGGTCCGAGACTCAAACCTTCCAAGAGCAGATGGAGGATGATCCATCCCCGCGGAGCATCCCCGGCCCCGGCGGATCGCGGCGAGCAGAACACCGAAAATACAAGAAAAGTGTCCCCACAGCTCCCTGTCTCTGCAATTCCATCCCGTTTTACTCCTTTTCTCCCCAAATCCTTCACGGCTAACAGAACACCAAAACTACAGGAAAAGTGTATGCACAACTCCCTGTCTCTGCAATCCCATCCCGTTTTATGCCTTCCCCCCTCCCCCCATAAATCCTTCCTGTTTATTTTTCTGAAGCCACTTCCATGCATCTTTTGCCCCTCTCCCCGTGTCCTGAGAGACCCAGAGAGAGTCTGGAATGTTTTGGTGAGCCTGGAATGTTTTGCTGAGCCCTCCCAACCCTCCCATGTGCAGCTCCTGAACGCTGTGAAGTCTCGGCGTGGTATTTTCATGGCACCGATGCCATGAGCTGGCACACAAAGCACCCACCGATCCCAAACACCCTCGGGAAGCAGCCCAGCGTTCCCTTTGCCCCTTGCTCTCCTCCTGGAAGAGCTGCTGAGCTGCAGCCTCTTCCTCTCATCCTGGTTTCTCTCCTCCAAAAGCGCTTTCCAAAAATAATCGAGCCGAGGCAGGCGCCGAGCACGGAAAAAGTGAGCCCGTGGAGTTTTGGGAAGGGCAGGCCCAACTTTGGCTCCTTGGAGAGCTCCTCAGCCTCCTTCTGTCTCTTGGAAATGTGGGATGGGGAGAGAGGGAACCACCAAACCCCCCACATAGGGAGAGTTCTTATCAGGCTTGGAATGCCATCAGCCTTCCCCATGGCCGGTGCATTCCCACCGCTCCAGGTTTCCCTCTCTCCTGCCCTTCCAGTGGCAAGAGGGGACTGATCCCAGTTCCCAGGGCATGGATTTCAGCTAAGAAGGACTTTTGCCAAATGGCCACAAAGCTCCTCAGAAGGGAATCCAATCCCAACACTCCCAAGTTCTCTGGAGGACCATGAAGTCCTTCAGACTGGAACAACCCTTGGGTGTCCCAGCACCAGACCCGGGCAGGGAGCCAATCCCAGAGCCAGGTGCAAGGTACCTGCCCTTCCAGCCCTGAGATTCCCAAGCTTTTCCACATGCAAACACCTCTCTCCCCTAAAACCCACCAGGTACTTCTATTCCCTTCCTCTCTTCCCCCATCCCACCTTTTCCTCCTCACACCAACCCACCCAAAGTCACCACCTTGGGTGACACAAGCCAAGGTGATGGGAAGGCAGAGTTTGCCCTTTGGTCCTGACTTTTTCCTCATTTAACAGGCTGATTTCTGCCCTTTAATCCCACTTTTTCCAAGCCCAGCAAAGCAACAAAGGCCACTTTGAAACCTGACGTATATTTAAATTATTCTGAGCTGCCCACGAGGCCGAGATTAACACCAAGATAAACTCCTGGCTTGGGAGGGATCAACACCTTCCCTTTCTGCTCCTGCAATACGTGGTGGCCTCTGAAATCAGCCTTTTCCAGGCAGGGAATTCCATGTTAGCAGGACATTCCCAGCAGGTTTCTCCTCCTGACAACACGGGGTAGGAATTCTGCCACTTCCCGACAGGAATTTCAGGCTCTGAGACATTTTAATGCCCCAGCAGGAGGATGGATTTGCTTCCAGGGGGGTGAAAAAACCACCGAGCTGAGCAAAAACCAGGAGGAAAAGGGGCTTTTAATCACTTGGTTTTTCTTTTCCACGTTGTATTTTCCTCACATGTCCATGAAGGGATCCCAAACTGCTTCTCTTCGGGGGGTAAAAACCTCGGGAAAAACTCGGGGATTCGGAGCCAGAGCTCTGTAAAACAAAAGCAATTCCCTGGTCAGTGCCTTCCCAGGAATTAGGGAGGTTAAAAACCTTCCAAAAACTCCATAAAACCGCAAAATTAATTGTCTGGCAGCAGGTTTTGCTGAGAGGGAAATTAATTAGAAATTACCGATTTTTAAGGTATCTTAAATAGTGGAGTGGGGGGAAAGAAGAGGGAAATTAATTAGAAATTATTGATTTTCCAGGTGTCTTAAATAACGGAGTGGGGGGAGAGAAGAGGAAAATTAATTAGAAATTAATTGTCTTTCAAAGTATCTTAAATAATTAGGTGAGGGGAGAGAATTGCACCCTACGAAAATAACTTTGTAGGGATTTTCCCCTGGGTTGTTTTGAGGTTAAAATGTGCTGCCCTTATCTTTGGAGAGAGTCAATAAAAATTAAAATTAAATATTACCCAAATTAAAAATTAAAATTAAATATTATCCAAATTAAAATTAATTATTACGAAATTAAAATCAAATATTACCAAATCAAAATGAAACATTACAAAATTAAAATGAAATATTACCAAAATTAAAATTAAATATTACCAAAATTAAAATAAATATTAAAAATATTAAAATTAAAATGAAATATTACGAAATTAAAGTGAAATATTACCCAAATTAAGATGAAATATTACAAAATTAAAATGAAATATTACCAAAATTAAAGTTAAATAAAATATTACGAAGAGCTGAGCTGTCTCCCTTCTTAAAGGGTTTGGCCCAAAAAAAAACAGAGATCAGACTCATAATAATATAAATACTTCCTTTTTCCAAGCTAGAAAAAGGAGGTAAAAAAACTGCATTAAAAAAGCGTTCAGGGAATTTCTTTTAATTCCTCATGGGCGTATAAACAGAAAAATAAGTACTTTTTAAAAGGGCTTCTGAAAATCAATTTAAGACCCACTGATGGAAGTGATTTTTGCCTGATTTGAATGTTTTTTTCCCCATTTTTTTTCCTGTTACCTTCCTGCCGACTCCCAGCTCAGGTTCATGTCTGCAAGGAGGGCTTTTATTTTTTTTTTTTCCCCTGCTTTGGGAGCAGCTCAGCTCGAATCCAGAGAGGAATTTCATGGCTGGGGCTTTGTCCCAACTTCCAGAGCTGAGGAAAAATCTGCCTAAACTCCTTTCAATGCTGGGAGAGATCAATGCACTGAAATCACAAATTAAAAAGAAAGGGAAAAAAAAAAAAAAAAAAAAAAAAGGAAAAAAAAAAAAAAAAAAAAAAACCACCCCCCTTACCCAAAAAAAAACNAACCAGCCCCCAGATTTCCTAAAAATCAACCAGCTGCCTCAGAAGGGCAAAAATCCCTCGTTCTTCCTCTTTAATTAAAAACTCTGGCAAATCCCAACCTGGCTCTGATTAAGGGCAGGAACAGGAGATTTTATCTCCCCGAACCTCTCAGCGGCAAATCGCGATTTTGGCTCCAAACCCTGAACTCAAGAGCAGAATTTCCCTTCCAGGATGATGTTTTCGTGCTCCAAAATTCAGGCAGAGGCTGGAAAATCCCAAGGAAAGGTGTAAAAAATCCCAGGGAAAGGTGTGAAAAATCCCAGGGAAAGGTGTAAAATCCCAGGGAAAGGTGCAAAATCCCAGGGAAAGGGGTTTGTGCTGGTTTAGGTTGAGACTAAAACGGGTCCTGTGCAGGTTGGGGTTGAACAACACACATTGAAGCACCTTTTAGGCTTTCCTTTACACTCTGAGGGATATAATCAATTTAATTAGTGTCTAATCACTTCCCAATTTTCAGCCAAGCTCCAGTCCCTCCACACAGCAGGAAAAAAAAAAAAACACTTTGGGATCAAGGCATCCCCAAAGCAGAGTTAAATCCTGGTTTTCCCATCCCGAGCCTGCTTGTAAAATCCTGCAGGTGTGTTTATTGCAATCAGCTCTGCCTAAAAAGAACCAGGTCCAGCGAGGGGTTTAAATATAATTAGCCTGCCTTTAATCACTACCTTGCTGGTTAATATAATCAAGAAGGCAAACAAACAAGGATTAACTCCATTAAATTTAAAAAAAAAAAAAAAAGATATTCTGCTGGGAAGCTCACAAAGGAATTTTTGTTTGGTTCTGCTGTTCCAGAGGATAATTTGAGTTCTGGGCTGCAAATTGTTTTTAACACAAAAAGACTTGTCTGGGAGGAGATTTTTCCAGAAGGAAAGAACTGAAGGAAAACACCCTTTATTTTTATAATTTTGTATTCAGAGCTTTGCTCTTTTCTGATATTTTGCCCTCCAAGACACCCTTGGAAAGGTTTTAATTGGGCACCAAATGGAAGGTGGAGCTGGAGGGACACACCTGCTGCTCTGAGGGTTCATCCCAGAGGAGCTGAGAGCCTTAAACCTGGACTTAAATCCCGGGAATTGGGGTGTTCAGGTCGGGCTGGACATGCTCATTCCCGCCGGGAAAATGCCGGAACCTGGAAGTGGCTTTTGCCTGTTTGCACCCGGGATGGAAATTTTTGCTTTGTCACAATATGGGAATCATTCCCCAGTGAAAAAAGCCCTTTTTTCACACCAAAAACTCCATTTAAGCCGTGCCTAAACATGGGGAAAACCCTTGTTGGCAGTGATAGAGGTGCAAGGCTTTAACTCGATCCTGGAATTTCACACTCACAAGGAAGAGCCTGGATAAATCCAGGCACATGGAGATAAACCTGCCTGGCAGTGCCCACACTGGGCATCTCCTCACAGGGACAACAAAGAGCCCAAAGTGTCTCCCTTCCTTTCCAACCTCCACCATAACCCAGCCCCAGGGATCTCCTGTGGATCTCCATCCCAATCCCTCCGGCTCTGCCAGTTTTCCTGGAATCTTGATTGATCCAGGGTGTGCAGGGCCTGACTGAGAGGCTTTTCCTCAGACTAAATCCAGGTTTTTGTGCAGATTTTCTGGACTGCAGCATTGCTGGGATTGAGAGGGGAAGGAACGGGACCTCCTCACGGCACCGGCGCACCAGCCCCGTTCCAAACCTCTGGAATTCTCCTGGATGATTTTTCCTTTCAACTCTGTCACAGCCGTGCTAAAAACAAACAAACAAACAAACAAAAACCCACAAAAAAACAAAACAAAAAAACCAAACAACACCTGGAGGGACAAAAAAAGTGGGAAAAGAGAAAAGAGCCCTTTGCAAAAAGAGAAAAGAGCCCTTTGCAAACAAACATCGCCCTTCCCGCTGCGGAACTCCAAGGAGGCGGAAAACACGGGAAGAGAAAATTCCTCCTCAAATCCTGCAGTTTGGAAGCAGCAGAAGAGTCCAAACAGGTCCCAGAGGTGCTCTGGGATAGCTGAGCTCCCAGTCTGGAAGAGTTTAGGACTGAGTTTTACACGCTGCAAGCCCAGTTTAGTCGGTGAGGCAGAGCTTTATTCCCTGGGAGCAGCTCTGGGAGCTCTGGGAATGTCGTGGGGAAAAGCTGGAAGGCAAACCCTCAACGAGGTCCTGCACCCCCAGGGAGCTCAGGGTGGGCATAGGCAGGACCCTGAATAAAGCCAGGCTCAAGCACAGCCCTGTTTTAGGGCTAGGAGGGAAATTCCACTAGGCCAGGGATGAAATTCCCGCTTGGGGAGAGCTGCGACCTGCTTGGAAAGGGCAGGAATGAGACACGTCCTGCTCGAAAGGCTGCTCAGAGCATTAAACTGAGCCTAATTAGGACTGGAATTCTAAACTTAGAACCGGAATTCTAAGCCCAGGTGGAATTATAATTCTATGTCCAAGTCTAGTCAGAATTCTAAGTCTAAAGATATCAGAATTCAGAGTCTAATTAGAGTTCTAATTCTGAGTCCAGGCACAGTTATAATTCTATGTCCAAGTTTAATTAGAATTCTAAATCTAATCAAGAGTTTTAATTCTAAGTCCAGGTATAATTATAATTCTATGTCCAAGTTTAATCAGAATTCTAAGTCTAAATCTCATCGAAATTCCAAGTCTAATTAGAATTCTAATTCTAAGTGTAGGTATAATAGTAATTCTATGTCCAAGTCTAATCAGAATACTAAATCTAATTAGAATTGCAATTCTAAGTCCAGGTATAATCAGAATTCTAATTCGAGGGCTAATTAGAAGTCTAAATCTAATCAGAGTTCTAATTATAATTATAATTCTATGCCCAAAACTAATCAGAATTCTTAGTCTAATCAGAACTCTAAGTCCAGGTATAATTATAATTCTGTGTCCAAGTTTAATCAGAATTCTAAGTCTAAATCTAATCAGAATTCAGAGTTTAATTAGAATTCTAAATCTAATCAAGAGTTTTAATTCTAAGTCCAGGTATAATTATAATTCTATGTCCAAGTTTAATCAGAATTCTAAGTCTAAATCTCATCGAAATTCCAAGTTTGATTAGAATTCTAATTCTAAGTGTAGGTATAATAGTAATTCTATGTCCAAGTCTAATCAGAATACTAAATCTAATTAGAATTGCAATTCTAAGTCCAGGTATAATCAGAATTCTAATTCGAGGGCTAATTAGAAGTCTAAATCTAATCAGAGTTCTAATTATAATTATAATTCTATGCCCAAAACTAATCAGAATTCTTAGTCTAATCAGAACTCTAAGTCCAGGTATAATTATAATTCTGTGTCCAAGTTTAATCAGAATTCTAAGTCTAAATCTAATCAGAATTCAGAGTCTAATTAGAATTCTAAGTTGGGGCACATTTATAATTCTAGGTCCAAGTCTAATCAGAAATCTAAGTCTAATTGGAATTCTAATTCTAAGTTCAGGTATAATTGTAATTCTAATTCCAAGCCTAATCAGAAATCTAAATTTAATTAGAATTGTAATTCTAAGTCTAGGTATAATCAGAATTTTAAGTCCAAGTCTAGTCGGAATTCCAAGTTTAATCAGAATTATAAGTCTAAATCTAATCAAAATTCCAAGTCTAATTAAAATTGTAACTTTAAGTCCAAGTATAACTATAATTCCCTGTCCAAGCCTTATAAAAATTCTCGGTCTAATTAGAATTGCAATTCTAAATCCAGGTATAATCATAATTCTAATTCCAAGGCTAATTAGAATTCTAAATCTAATCAGAGTTCTAATTCAAAGCCCAAGTCTAATTATAATTCTGTGACCAAGACTAATCAGAATTCTAAGTCTAAGTCTAACCAGAAATTTAAGTCTAATTAGA
This sequence comes from Sakesphorus luctuosus, assembly GCA_013396695.1. NCBI lineage: Eukaryota > Metazoa > Chordata > Aves > Passeriformes > Thamnophilidae > Sakesphorus > Sakesphorus luctuosus. The sequence continues at coordinate 111,989 of VWZD01004262.1, read as the reverse complement.
ATTGTAATTCTAAGTCCAGGTATAATTATAATTTTATGTCCAAGCCTAATGAGAATTCTAAGTCTAATTACAATTAGATTTCTAAGTATAATTACAATTCTATAACCAAGTATAGTCAGAATTCTAAGTCTAATTAGAATTCTAAGTCTAATTAGAATTAGATTTCTAAGTCTAATTATAATTCTATATCCAAGTATAGTCAGGATTCTAAGTCTAATCAGAATTTTAATTAGAATTCTCAGTCCAAGTGTAATTATAATTCTCTCTCTGTCTCACCAGAGTTCTAAGTCTAATTAGAATTCTGTGTCTAATTGGAATTTTATGTCTAAGGCTACTTAGATTTCTAATTTTAGCCCTTAAAAATGAAATTGGCTGTACCTGCCCCCAAAATAAACTGGAATTTTTCCTCCCCAAACTCTCCATTTCCAGGAACCAAACCCTGATTTTAAGCTAAAAAAAATTCCCTAAAACCTGACCTTGCTTTTGTTTACAACCAACAGTGTCTTCTCATTTCACAACCCTAATTTTGGACTGAAAATGCAAGGGAATGGAAAAAAAAAAACAATCCAACAAAATATTTTTTGCACGGAAAATTTTGTTTTTGTTCAAAAAAAAGAGACTCTTTAAAAGTGACCATTTCGAAGAGCAACGGGGAGAGGATGGAAATTGAGAGAGGAAGAAACGCAGGGCCCGTTTCAGCCTCTTTTCTCCTTCCCTGGGTGTGGAGGTGACACCCTGGAGCTCCTCAAAGGTCACCTCAACCACATCTGGCCCAAAGCAAGTCCTTCCAGAGGGAAAATCCGTGGATTTTTCCCTTCAAATCCTCAGTGTCAGGAACAACATCAAGAAACTCAAAGCAAGAACAAGGCACGGCCAAACTCTGGAAATAAATTCTGCAAGAAATATCTGTGTCCTTGTGTGTGTGTGTGTGTGTGTG
>VWZD01004262.1:90436-108436 GCA_013396695.1 Sakesphorus luctuosus | reverse complement strand
ATTGGAATGGGCTGCCCAGAGAGGGGGTGGATTCCCCATCCCTGGAGGTTTTTCAGCTGAGCTTGGCCTTGGCACTGAGTGCCATGATGTGGTAAAGGGAGTGGAGTTGGCCCAAGGGTTGGACTTGATGATCTGGGAGGTCTTTTCCAACCCAATCCATTCTATGATTCTGATTCTGTGATTCTATGAATGTGGCACCCACCAACCCCCAGTGTGGCTCCACAGGGGCAAAATGGGCATCACCCACTCATTTTTGGGGATTTGTTGGCACCAACCTTTCCAAAGTGATGACTCCAACAGGAGCAGAGATGGATTGCAGAGAACTTTTCCAAACCTGTCCTACACCTGGCAAAGCTCAAGGTTTTTCACCACCCCCAGCAGGGACCTCCAAGCCCCGTGAAATCCACGATTACCCATAAGTGTAAACCCAAGTTCTTGCTGGTCCTTCTTCCAGTTGTGTCCTTGAGTCTCCAGAGCTGAGTCTTAATATTGTCCCTTCCCACAGCTCCCTGGAACATCATATAATGCTTTCCCAGAAAACTGCTGGTGCCCTGGAAGCCACCCACGACATGTCATGGGTGATGGTAAAGGGCAGGAAGACCAAGAGAGATGGTCAGGGGATATTCCAGCAAGAGAAGGGTGGGATTGGTTTGGAAGTTGGGATCTCAGGGATCTGTTGTCACCACTGGATGGTGGTAGGAACCCAAATGTCCTTTGAAAGCCCAGGATCACTCCCCAACTCCAGTGGAGAAGGAGGTGGGATCAGTGGGACAATTTGGATTTCTGGAGCACTGAAAATTCGTGGAGACTGAGATGAATTAAGATAAATTAAGAGTCAGTTTTATAATCATGTCCTTAATCCTCAGCAAGAACATCCCCATAAAGCAGCAAAACCAACTTCTCTGTTGAGACAATCACAGGGAAAGAACTTGGATCCATCCCTGTCCAGGCTGAAATAAACCACTAATAATTTCCCCACTTATTTCCCTTCCAATTCCAGAAAAATTAGTTTTTTAAAACTTTTTTTTTTAATTTTTGAAAAGATCCTTCTAATCCAACAGGTCACCCTCACCTGGACCCCGAGGCAGAAAACCAAAAAGTGAGTGAAAACAAGAGGGAAATAAAAAATAGGAAAAAGGGAATGAATTGGATGGATTCAAATGCTGCTTTTTAAAAGCTGGGTTGTGACAAAAGAAAATGCAGATTATTTTGGCAGAGTGTAAAAAATGGAATAAACCAATTTTCCTGTGCTTTTGTAGGTGCTTCAGCAAAAGCTTTGTAGGGCTTTTATTGGGGGGGTTTGGTGGTTACCCCACGTCTTTCTTCCCAAGAAAAATCCAAGAAATCATAAATATTCCTTGAGTTAGCTCAAACTTCTTTGGTTTTTTCCTTTATTCCTTAAGCCAGAAAACAGTAGGAAAAGAAATGTTGGGATCAAACAGGACCTTTCATTGTATCTGAAACAAAACCTTCCAGTTTGGGCTTGGGGGTGAGTTTTACACTATTTAAAAACACAACACTTAAACCCAACAATATCCTGTTGAAACCCCAATATTTCCCTTTCTGGAAGGTTCAGAAATAGCCCAGTTTTAATTAGGGAAGGCCCCACCCTTTCCAGTTGGATTCCAACTCTCTTCAACACCAGCTCACAAGTGGTTTGAGGCAAAGGAAGAGATGCCCAATTTGGGCACAGCAGTTGGAGGGTTTCTGAGCTCTGCTTTGGTGAGAGGCCAGTCTGGGGTGTTTTGGGTGCCCAACTGGGGCATTTTGTGTTCCCAACTTGGACATTTTGGGTGCCCAACTTGAGCATTTTGGGTTCCCAACTGGGACATTTTGTGTTCCCAACTTGAGCATTTTGGGTTCCCAACTGGGGCATTTTGTGTTTCCAACTTGGGCATATTGGGTTCCCAACAGGGGCATTTTGGGTGCCCAGTTGGGGCATTTGGGTGCCCATCTTCTGGCATTTTGGGTGCCCAGCTTGGGCATTTTGTGTTTCCAACTTGGGCATATTGGGTTCCCAACAGGGGCATTTTGGGTGCCCAGCTGGGGCATTTTGGGTTCCCAATTGGGGCATTTTGTGTTCCCAACTTGTGCATTTTGGGTTCCCAACTGGGGCATTTTGGGTGCCCAGTTTGGGCATTTTGTGTTCCCAACTGCGGCATTTTGTGTTCCCAACTGGGGCATTTTGGGTGCCCATCTTCTGGCATTTTGGGTGCCCAACTTGAGCATTTTGGGTTCCCAACTGGGGCATTTTGTGTTCCCAACTGGGGCATTTTGGGTGCCCAACTGGGGCATTTTGGGTTCCCAACTGGAGCATTTTGGGTGCCCAACTGGGGCATTTTGTGTTCCCAACTGGGGCATTTTGGGTTCCCAATTGGGGCATTTTGGGTACCCAACTTGGGCTGCCCCGTGCCAGGTGCTGTCCCTGAGAAAAACACACCCATCTGTGTTATTCTTATTATTATACATATTATTGTTATCTTATTATTATATATTATTATAGTCTTATGCCAACCTGGGTGCTGCTTTTTTTGACATTTAACCACCAAAACCATGCAGGGCACAAACCATTCCCCCCTTATTTCTTTTCCTCTTTGCATTAAGAGACTTTTCCTTTGGTGTCTTTTCTCCCCACGGTCTTGGCATCTCTCGAGGTTCGGCTTTGCCTGCCATGATTGATCCCTCCAAACAGCAGGAACAGGATGATCAGATGATCATCTCCAACCCCCAACAAGACCAGAAGATCTGCCTGAGCTCTGCAAACGTGCAAGGCTGGTTGGGGAGGTGGAAAATAATCGGAAACACTCCCTTAATATCGTGGAGAGGAGAAACTCCCAACCCCACCGTGCTCGTTGACTCCCAGATGGCCAAATGAACAACATGTTTCTAGCCCTGCATTTAATTAAATCTTAATTATGCCACCAACGGGGTTCAAACCAGCCTTATGAAACAGCTTGCATGGAGCCCAAAAGTTGATTGGTTGAGGGGGCTTTGAACTTGGCTGATTATCTGCCCCAAAAAGGCTGTAAAGCCTCTCCTTGCCAAAGCCCTTTTTTGGGGATTCAAAGGGAATTCCTGTGGAATACGCTCGGCTCCAGATATGGAGCTGATGGACTGAGATGTCCAATGGCCAGAGAGACCAGCTGGAAGGTGCTGGGAGTGGGAGGGGGACTTTCCAAGCCTGGAGGACACCCTGGATTGGGCACCTCTCACCTTTGTTGGGCTGGAGATAAACCGGACCCAGAATAAAACCAACCAGTTCTAATTTAATTCTTCCACCACTGATCACGTGAGTTAATTAGAAGCAGCTGCCTGAAATAGCCCTTTGAATTGGCTTTTTTGCCGCTGTTGTTGACAGAAGAAAGAAGCATTTTGGAGGCTCTTTCTCTTTCATTTTCAATATGGCAGCTCCAAACACCCACTTGGGAGGACACTTTGCCAAGGGGTTGAGTGGTTTGAGATTCCCTAATTTGGCCCATCCCAAATTCATTTCCCAGGCTCTTTTCCCCCCTTTTAATGCCACTTCAAGTTCCTTGTAACTCACCTGCCCCTTTGCCACTTACAAGCCTCCCATGGACCCACCTCAGAATATCCAAGGTCCACCACCCTCAAGCCACAAGTCCAAGAAGCACAAAGGACATTAAAAATAAACCATTCCCAGATTCAAATTCCATAAAAACATTCCTGCTTTGGAAATATTTCCTTTGGTGGGCTCTCACAACACCCATCAACCAGTGTCTTCTTTTTCTGTGCAGATCAGCACGGGGCAAAAAGAAGGAAGACGAAACAACATTTTACTGTATTTTTAATTTTCTCCTTCGAGGGATTAAAATTGAAGCCATTCCATGCAAAGTCCTTAGAAAAAAAAGGATGCAATGCAGCTCATTCCTTGTTATGTGAATTCTCTGTTTTCCCATGGAAGTGGTCAGAGCAAATGAGGCAGAGCCTCTGTGTGGATTTATAATTTAAAATAAAAAAACCTGCCAAAACACTAAGAAAAAAGAGAAAATGAAAAAAGAAAAAAAGTAGAAAGTAAAAAAAAAAAAATCAAAATTTTCTGTCTCAAATCCATACTTTGTTGAGGGTTTGATTTTTAGTGACTGTTCCCAACTTGCAAGGGAAGACTTTAGATTTGATAAGTGTTTACCACATTTGGAGGTATTTTTTTCAAGGTGGCCTCAGATTTCTAAGGAAAACAAACCCTTTTCAGAAAACAAAACAAAACAAACCAAACAAACAAAACCCCTAAAAACCAAACAAACAAAAACAAAAAAAATTCCCCAAAAACTAAACCCTTGGATAGTGCAAAAAAAAAAAAAAAAAGCCAGGGGGGTGAAGGGAATTAAATTCACTGGAAAACCCAAACCCATCCGAACATTCCATTGGGTTGGATCTGCTGTGTCCAGGAAAACCCTCAGCTGAAATGACCAAAGTCCTTCAGGAAAATTGGAAATGGGAGGAATCCTGGCTGGAAGGAATCCTGGCTGGAAACACCTTGGCAGGGAGGAGGAGACCACAGAAGGTTCCAAAGTGCTCCCAGGAATCTCCTGTTGGGATGAAGCTGCTCAGGGATGGAAGACACCTCTGCCTGAGGTGACCAAACTCCTGGGAGAAGAACACCTGGAAGCCTCAGCTCCCTTGAAGATTCATTTTGACAAGGAATGTGACAGCATTTTGAACCAAAATACGACAGGGGAGCCTTCACTCCCTCGGATTTCCTTCTCCCAGCCAATCTCACGGGATGCACCGAGCCAAGAACACCTTCCCATGCCCTCTTTTGTCTCCAACCTCCTTTTCTCTCACTCCTCCTGAAAGCAGAGCAGAATTTTTCTCAGTCTTTCCCTTCTCTCCCCGGTGAGGCCTCCCTGAAATCCCCCAAAATCGCTGACACAGGCGGCTCCTCCAGGAATCCAGAGCCTTTCCTGCTGCTTCAAAGGCTGCCAAGGAGGTTCTGCTCCAACAAAAAGGGGGGTTTTCTGTCCTCTGTGGCCAGGACGCTGCAAACTGCCATGGAATGGGCCTTATCTGAGCAGAGTTTGCTCATGGTGGGAATCAACTCGTTGAGGGAACTTCCAGCTGCTCCATAAATAGAGGAGGATGGAGACAACAACTGCCTGAGCCCTCCTGGCACTGAACATCTCAAGAACTTGTCACTCTGACTCAGAGAACTTCCAGCTGCTCCATAAATAGAGGAGGATGGAGACAACAACTGCCTGAGCCCTCCTGGCACTGAACATCTCAAGAATTTGTCCCCCTGACTCTGAGAACTTCTAGCTGCTTCATAAATGGAGGAGGATGAAGACAACAACTCCCTGAGTTCTCCTGGCCCCACTCCTGGCACTGAACATCTCAAGAACTTGTCCCTCTGAGCCAGGGAAGGAGCCAGGATTGCTCTTGTCCCATCAGGAGAGTGGCTCAGGATGGGGCTGAGTGAGACATCCCCAACACCACGGGGCTGCCACCCTCTCCCAGAGGGGCACTGCTTAAAAATTGCAAGGAAAAATAACCCAGGGGCACATGCACAAAAAAAAAAATTAAAAAAGGGTCAAGTTGAAAAGGAAAGATGAAAGAGAGAGGTGAGGGGTGAGAAATCTCAGGGGGATTTTAGTGGGCTCCAGCCTCCCATAAACAGGTCAAAGCCATCAAGCAGCCCTTTCTGGCCCTAAATTCTTGATTAAATCACTGCAGGGCATTGATGGCTCCCGGAGGGCAGCCTGAATTTTCCCTGGATTTGGCCTTAATTTCCTCAGTTTGGCTCAAAACATTGCACAAAGAAGTGCCCACAAATTCCTCCCCTTGGTTCTTTCTGCACCAACACCGACCTGGGCAATGAAATGCGAGTTGGCACAGCCAAGAGGACACCAACAGGCCAAACTGAGCAGCCCAACTCATCAATCCAGAGGTTCAAATTTGGGGTGATGAAGATTTTGATCTCCCTTTGTGCTCTGAACATCTCAAGAACTTGTCCCTCTGACTGAGGGAACTTCCAGCTGCTCCATAAATGGAGGGGGATGGAGACAACAACTGCCTGAGCCCTCCTGGCACTGAAAATCTCAAGAACTTGTCCCTCTGACTGAGGGAACTTCCAGCTGCTCCATATATAGAGGAGAACAGAGACAACAACTGCCTGAGCCCTCCTGGCCCCACTCCTGGCACTGAACATCTCAAGAACTGAATCACCAGCAAAGACTGAGCTGCAGCCCAAGCACTGCCAGGCAAACCCACTCCATCCCCAAACCCACTCCATGCCCTGCCCCTCACTGGTTTCCCCGAGCAGAAGTCGAGGAGAAAAGAAGGAAAAACTCAGGGAAACAGCAAATCTTCCAACCACGAGCGAGTCCTGCAGGTCCTGCTGGCACCACCAAACAGACTTGTGGAGGGAAAACATGTTTAACCCTCGGGTTTGGAGGGCAAAGCGAAACAAATTGTCTGTGAAAACAGCACCACCCAGGGCTGTGCCAGCTCCAGCAGCATTCCCATTTTCCAGGCTCTTGGAGCCGCAGATCCAGGGCTGCTCTGCGAGAGGAGCCGCATCCCCCACTCTGGCTCCGTTATCCCGATCCCTCCCGCCGATCCCCGTTCCTGGCACGGACGTGGGAACAGGAAAAGGAGCCCTGCGAGATCGTCGGGTCCCAACCCACGTCTTGCTGAGGAACTCCAGGGCTGCCCACACAAGGGAGATGAAGTTTTGTTTTTTTCTCCCCACTCCCAAAAAGAATTCCCTAGCGCGGTACTTTCATTTCCAACTCCAATTCCCTGCCAAGATCCGGGGGGAGAGGGGGAAGGACCTGTCACGCACAATCTCTCTCACAGGGTCACTCATCCTTCTTTCTCCCCAAAAATAAAAAAGGAAAAGAGTCAGGAATTGCTTGATAATGTAATTAATATATATATATATATATATACTCCACTCCGTGGTTTCCTCTGTGGGGACACCCACCCAAAGGAAAAGCAAAAAGGATCGAAGTAAAGCAGCAAATGAACTTGTCCCCAGAAACGTTTCTCTGGTTTCCCCCCGAACATTTATGTGAATATTTCAACATCAGGCTTTGGATGGGGTTCCCTTCTTTTGGAAAAGGGAAGAAAGAAAAATACCAGAAATCAGATTTCCTCCGTGCTCCCTAAAAAAATGTGAGGAATCTGCAGGAATTTTACATTAATTCCCAAATTAAAATGCAGACACGTTGAGATTTCCTCTGTGTTCCCTAAAAACAAACGTGAGGAATCTGCAAGAATTTTGCATTAATTCCCAAATTAAAATGCAGACACGTTGAGATTTCATTCCTCCCTCCTTGCTGTGAAACAAGGAGGGGGAAAACACGGAAAGCTGCAAAAAACCACCATCCTGATTTTGGTGCAAGGCGCCTTTTCCAGCAAAAACAACCTCCAAAAAAAAAAAAGAAAGAAAGAAAAAGAACAAATCTTGTCAGTGACATTTTTTGGTCCCTGCTCTCCAATAGCCTCTGGATTCCTAACCCCAGAGATTTGTATCTGGGTCAAGAGTCCTCCTGTCCGCCCGCTTTCCTTCTGCCTGTGGTCCCTGAGGTTCAAAATGCCTTTTGCAAACCCCTCCTTGGGTCAGCCCTAAGTCTGAGCTCAAGCCCAATTCCCATTCCAGATGAACCCCTTGGTCCAGTGCTGGTGACACCAGCCAGGATATCAGATATACCCCCAGTGATCTTTAAACCGCCTGGCACCACCACGGGCTCGGCGTTGCTGCTGTGAAAACATCGGGACACATCGGAGCACCGTCCCCTCCCCCTCTCCTGCTCCTGGAAGGGTTTCATCCTCTGCCTGCTCAGCTCTGATTTCCTTCTTTTATCTCTGCCTCGCAGATGTCGGCTTGGAAATCTCTCTGGCTGGGAGCTGGTTCTACCACGCTGCCTTTGGGGAGCAGAGGGCTGGGAATGGGGCTGGGAATGGGGCTGGGAACACACACTGGGAGGGAAAACCCTTCCCATCTCACTCCCCCATGTTCTGCCAGGCAGCAGAGCCAAGGTGTCCCCAACAACTGGGGGTGTCGTGGTTTATGAGTGGCCCTTCATCTGAGCACTGAGTTGGTCAATTGACCCACAATTGCCATGGAAATTTTCCATTTTCCTACTGGCAGGCTCATGCCAGCACTTGGAAGCATCTCCTCACACATCTCTCAACTCCATGTTATGTTCCAATGCCCCTTGGCCAAGGCAACACCAACCTGGCAAGAATTTCAGGTTAAAACCTCCCTCAGTCCTGGAAGTGGAGCTGGAAACAACATACTGGGAGGGAAAACCCTTCCCACCTCACTCCCCCATGTTCTGCCATGCAGCAGAGCCAAGGTGTCCCCAACAACTGGGGCTGTCGGGGTCTGGCATCCACTCCCTGAGCACTGAGTTGGTCAATTGACTAAAAATTGTCATGGAAAAAGCCCATTTTCCTGCTGGAGGGCTTGTGTCAGCACAAGAGAGCACTTGGAAGCATCTCCTCAGATATCCCTCAACTCCACATTACATTCTGATGCCCCTTGGCCAAGGCAGCACCAACCTGGCAAGGATTTCAGGTCAAACCCTCCCTCAATCCTCATCCCCAGGAGTGATTTCACACAGAACAAGAAGAGCTGCAATAAAAGAGCAGCCACACTTTGGAAACTGTGGTGTCAGCGAGGTCAGGCTGGAGACTGATCTTTTGTAAGACTTGCAGCACGATCTGCAGCGTCCACCTTCTGCTTTCCCCCAAATCAAACTCTTCCTTTAGGAAGTGCCCAACTGCCTTGAAAACAAATTCTCTGTTTGCAACCAATTATTCCTTTCAATTTGCTTTCTGGAGGAGAAAAAAAAATCAGCTCCCAGTGAAAAGGAACAGCCCAGAACACAAAAGCCAACTGGAGAGCAGCTCTAATTACAAAACATCAGAGCTCTGGTTGCACAACTTGCCGTGAGACGCTGACGTCTCTGGGGTTTAATTTAGGCTTTGCCTCGTAAGCCAGAAGGTATTTGTCCCACCAAGGCTTGGAAACAGCTCTTTGTGCTTGTGTGGGGAGGAGCTGGAGACCTTGGCTCTTCAGCAGCCCCCCCAGATCTCCCAGTTCTCAAGGTGAGGCCATCCCAGAGTGGATGGAAGTGGCACTCCCTGGCCAGGGCTGCTCCCCACCCATTTTATGTTTGGTTCAACCAAGTTCTCTCTGTTGCTTTCCCTGTTTAGGGAGACCTTTCCAGTGTAGGAGATGGTTTCATGGAGGTGAGCCCTGAGGAACTGGTTGTTCACATGCCTGTGAGGAGCTTGGTGCTTGCAAAGGACTTTGCATGGAAATCAGGTGGTTTTATTGGAATTTATCAGAAATGTCCCACCTGCCTTCTGGAAAGACCCCAAAAAGTAGTAACCAAAGGTTTCCCTGTGGATTTCACTGTTCCCAGGATGTTGGCTCCTCAGCAGCTTTTTTAGGGGTGCAGGATGTAAAGGGACCTTGAAAACCATGGAGGAGAGACTCCTGTTTCACACCTCCCCATCCTTCCAGCAGCTCATGGATCACGTGTCCTCCAGCCTGGATGGGACTTGCCAGCCAGAATGAGTTGCATCTCCCACTTTATTCTCAACCAAATGGTTTATCCCACTGCTTTCCCCTTCCCTCTCTACCAGCTGAGCAATGAGCATCACAGAACCATCTAGGCTGGAGAAGACCCTTAAGACCATCAAGTCCAACCCCAAAATATCCACCTCCCAACGAGAGCAGAGCTGCAGTAAAACCCACCAGGACCCACCAATTTTCAGAGCTCTCTATCTTGGTGTTTCCAATGCTAATTCCCTGGAAATGAGAGGCTGCTCAGGAGCCTCCTGAAAATCAATCCCTCGAAGCCACCTCGCAGTTCCCAGTCCTGTGACTGCTTTTTCAGGCTCTGTCAAAATGTCCCAGATGGTCCTGAGTGCAGAGACCTTTCAGTGTCTTCCCCACATGCAGAATCTAAGCCAGCTCATCCAGAGGATCTTCCAGCTCCATTTCCTCCATGTGTTATTTTTATGCATCTTCCAGGGAAATGTGACTGGAGAATTTGAATTTAATAAGTGTGGGATATGGGGCGCTCTGGAGGCTTCAAAGCACAATCAAGTCCCAGCCATGGATCAAAGGGCTACAGAAAATATTGCAAGGAATTATTGGCCCTTCAGGAGACTGAGACACCACAAAATGCCTACTGGGTCCACACTGCAGGCCCCTTGGGAGGGCAGAGTTATTAAAGGTCAGTGCTGAGGGAAAGTTTCCTGCTGACTCTGCGAGTTGTGGCTCAGACTCCGAGTCACCTGACGGAGGAACCCACAGCAAAGCTCATCCAAAAGAGCCCAGGAGAAGGAAATGAAGCATCTCAGGAGGACTGAGGCCAGCAGGAAAAACAAATGGCAAAGCTCAGCTGATAATGAAAAAGCTGAGGGAGGCTGAGGCCGAGGACAGGTATGGCTTAGAGCTCTCAGGATGTTCTGAGCTGGAAGGGACCCACCAGGATCATCCAACTCCTTCCACAGTTTTGAGTTAAAACACACAAAAATGCCACCCTTTGCAGCCTACTGCAGGTTGTGGTGCTTTTCCTCCTGGCACAGAGAGCTCCTAGTTCAGGGATGGAAGTTGTACCACACTCTGAGGCTGCAACTTCTGCCCAGGTCACCTCCTGCAGAAGGTTTGAGCACCTGCACCACCCACCTTGAGTTCAATGCCATAATTTAAATGTTTGAAGACCACATAGGATGTTGTTGTCCCTCAAAGAGATGAAAACCCGCCCTGAGGGTGCACCCACCTCTGAGCTTCACCCAGAGGAGAGTTTCTACAGCCCACCCACCTCTTGTCAATGGTGGTGGTGCAGGATGGGGGCAGCTGGCACGGGGAGCAGAGCCCAGGTTCTTATGGCACTGCTGGAACTCTGATTCCCACCATCCCATCCCACCAACACAGCACGGCTCGGGGTACTTGAGGGGGCCTGGGAGAAGGATGGAGAGGGACTGGGACAAGGGATGGAGGGACAGAACACAGGGAATGGCTTCCCACTGCCAGAGGGCAGGGATAGATGGGATATTGGGAAGGAATTCCTTCCTGTGAGGGTGCTGAGGCCCTGGAAGGGACTTTTCCAGAGAAGCTGTGGCTGCCCCATCCCTGGAAGTGTCCAAGACCAGGCTGGATGGGGCTTGTTGCAACCTGGGCTAGTGGAAGGTGTCCCTGCCCACGGCAGGGGGTGGCAGAGGATGGGACCTTGAACTCAAACCACCCTGTGATTCCATGACAACATTGAGCAAGTCCCCCTCGGCCAGGCAAGACCAGCAGGGATGCTCCAGAGCAAGGAATTCATGGAAGGGCCAAGGCCACCCTGGCTCCCAGAGGCTCGTGAGCTTCATCCAGACACGCTTCTTCCCCGACGCTGCACATGCAAATGCACAGATGTTCTGCAGGAATGCTTTTCCTGTGCCTTTGAGGGCTGCAGCTGCTTCCCTGATGGGTTCATTTCCATGCTCCAGCTACTTCACACACATCACTTCGGGGTCTGTGCCTCCAGAAGTGCCTCCAGAAGCACATCAGAAGACTCGTGCTGCGGTTCAGGATGCCCAGCACAGGTAAAGGTTGTCGCTCTTGATGGAACAACCAGCTCATTTCCCATTTCTGGCACACCAATCCAAAGCCAGTTACAGTCTTTTAGGATTTTTTTATGGTTGTTTCTTTTCAATTCAACCAACTTGAAGTTGGGAGGATTTGTTTGTTTGGCTTGGGGCTTTTTTTTTTTTTTGAAAGCAGGGATGGGCCTTTCCTGCTTTTTCTCCCCAGACCTCACTAGGAATGTCAGGCCTGGTTTCCCCTGCATTGGCTGAGGGTCTCAGAAGTGGAACTTGATCTTTTGGGGGTCCAGTTGAGCCTTTAACAAAACTATCTTTTCTCCTCAAAGTTTATTCAAGTGCTTGAGTTAAACAGGTGTTGGTAAAGACAAAGTGAAAACCAGAAGTTTTAATCAGTCTAAGAAAAATAATTTCCTCTCTCAGCTAAGCAGCTTTGGCTCCTTCTCAGCAGCTCTGATGTTGTGTGTGCAGCCACTCAGCAATTAATACTTTCTCCCCTTCAGTGGAAGATTTCAACCTTTCAGCATCAAATTAAGTAGCAAAGTGAACCCAAAGCACAAGAAATTTGAGCAGAAGGCACCAACCCAGCAGAGGGGGCTGTGGAAGGCGAACAAGACAAGGGAGTTCCACGGTGAGGGTGGGCAGGCCCTGGCACAGGTTGGACAGAGAAGCTGTGGCTGCTCCAGCCTGGCCTTGGACACTTCCAGGGATGGTCCAGTGGAAGGTGCAACAACCCCTTGAAGTTGTTATTGCAATCCAAAAACCAACCAGGAGGAGCGTGACCCTTCCAGCCATTCCAGCTGTTGGAACACCCAGGCTGGTTTGGGATTCTGGTGGGAAGTCCTTCCTTCCCTGTTCAACAAGGCTGGAGATGGAAGAGAACAAAGTGTTTCCCATGCTTTGGTTTCCCAGGTCTTTTTTTTTCCCTAGCCCAGGTTTGAAGCTCCTGCTGCAGCCACAATTAATGTCCCACCTTCCAAAGAGAGGGAAAAAAGAGCTCTGCCTTCACTGTGGATTCCCAGAGAGAAACTCCACTCCAACCTGCAATTAGTGGTGGCCTCAGGCAAATGATCTGGAATAGAACTGTTATTTTTGGACTTGTGATAGCTGCTGCTTTCTGCTCTCCCCAAAGCCAGCTCATTTTGCTTTGTGCTGTCATTAAAATTAGAATAAATAGAATCCACAACTGCCTCGTGGTTTCCTCCTGCAGCAGGACACACGCTGGCATTCCCAGCCTCCCAGAGAGGAATTCCATGGATTTCTAACCTGACCAGCAATCAGTGATGAGATCAGGAGGACTGAGCCCAGCCTTCCAGGCAGAGCTGTGGCTTCTCAAAATTCTCCTTGTCCTACTGATAGTGGGGCTTGGATGTGCAGATGGGAACAGCTTAATGGCTGAGAGCCCAACCCAAGACCTGTAGAAGCCACTGAAGATCTTTTCTAATTCCAAGGGGCTTCAGGTCAGAAATTCAGGCCTGCTTTGAGTGTATCCATGGCTTTAAACACCTGTCTGTGTCCCACAGAAGTTAAGAGGACTCAGAAGCATCTCTTCTCTCTGAGATATGCTCTGGTGGGATATCCCACAGCTGCTCTGGCAACCTGTGCCTCCCAACCCTCATAGCCAAGAATTCCTTCCCAAGATCCAATCTAAATCTACCCCCTGGCAGTGAGAAGACATTGCCCCTTGTCCTGCCCTTCCATCCCTTGTCCCAAGTCCCTCTCCAGCTCTCCTGGAGCCTCTTTAGGCACTGGAAGGGGCTCTGAGGTCTCCACAGAGCCTTCTCTTCTGACTGGACAACAAGATGGCCCTTAAAATTCACACTTTGCTTGATCAAAGCTTGGATGGCTCTGCCACCCTCCTACAGGAGATGGACCAAGGGCCTGTGGGGCTTTCTCAGGAGAGAGAGATGTCCCCTGGGAAAATCTCTAAGTTACAAAACCTTGTGAGTTGGAAGGGACCCACATGGATCATGGAGTTCAGCTCTTCAGTGAATGGCCCATCCAGGGATCAGACCACAACCTTCCTTCCCTCCTTTTTATTGTCATTCTCTTGTAAAGTCTTGCCTAAAATTTCCAGCCTCTTCAAGCACCAAGTTGAGGGAGATCTACCAGACCAAGGGAGAGGAGCCCCCTTGTCCCTCACATCGTCCTTGGAAACCCAAAGCACACCTTGGCTGCTTTTGTGGGCGGGATTATCCCTGCCCTGGCTCAGCCTCTCCCTCGCTGGGCTCTGCAGCTCCACTGGCTGGGAGCGCCGGGAACCGAAAGGACGAGCGGGCACATCAGCTGGTAACAGTTCAGAACCAGATGTACATTCCTGCACAAAACCCCGGCGATCCCGGATCCAATTACTTGGGAAGAGCGCTCCGCTCCGACCCTCTCATCCCTCCAGCCTGTCCCTCCCCACCTCCCGCCTCTTATCTCTGCTGCTGCTTTGCTTTTGATTAGGAACTTGTCACTGCGGGGCGAGCGCCTTGGGAATATCCGGAGGGAGGAGGGGGCAGAGCCCATGCCACCCCACCCCACTTCTAGAGGCTACTGCACAAAAAAAAAAAAAGGGGGGGTAGGGGGGAATTAATCAGCTTAATTAGAGCTGGCTGCAGGTTCAGTGCTGGGCGCAGTTTGGAACTGGGGAGGTTGGGAAAGGAGAAAGGATGTTTTCTCTCCAGCAGGTAGAGGGTGAGCACAGCAGCTCACACATCTTCTTTCCTTCCAGTTTGCTCCAAAAATTGGCATTCCTGGGGCTGCCCTAGCAGAGGGGAGCTGGAGGGCCTCCAAATTCCTGGTGCTGTTGGGGCACCCAACTTTTCCATGCTTCCCACAGGGAAGGGTGGCAGGAGGCAGAATCCAAACCTTCTCCTCCACAGCATGCAAGGATTGAAGGGTGATTGACTGGCCAAGCCCTGACAAGGGGACAACAGGACCTCAAGCTTCCCATGGAGAGCAAGTGCCGCCTCTAAATCCCGGTCTGGGTTTGTTATTTCCCCTCCAATACAAAATCGTAGAATCACAGAATCATAGAATGGATGGAGTTGGAAAAGACCTCCGAGATCATCAAGTCCAACCCTTGGGCCAACTCCAGTCCCTTTACCACATCATGGCACTCAGTGACACGGCCAAGCTCAGCTGAAAAACCTCCAGGGATGGGGAA
The DNA here is from genome assembly GCA_013396695.1 of Sakesphorus luctuosus. Taxonomy (NCBI): domain Eukaryota; kingdom Metazoa; phylum Chordata; class Aves; order Passeriformes; family Thamnophilidae; genus Sakesphorus; species Sakesphorus luctuosus. The sequence goes on along the minus strand of VWZD01004262.1, from coordinate 93,720 downwards.
TCCGCCCCCTCTCTGGGCAGCCCATTCCAATGCCTGAGCACTCTCTCTGCAAAGAAGTTTTTTCTCATCTCCAACTTCAATTTCCCCTGGCAGAGCTTGAGCCCGTGCCCCCTTGTCCTATTTTAGGAGCCTGGTAAGGGCAGCATCTCAGTGGGTGCCACACTCAGAGGAGTCACCAAACCTGGTTTGATATGGCAGTTTGTCCTTCCCAACCCACTCCCAAAGGAGACACCAAACCGGGTTTGATACGGCAGTTTGTCCTTCCTAACCTTCTCCCAAAGGAGACACCAAACCGAGTTTGATATGGCAGTTTGTCCTTCTCAACCCACCCCCAAAGGAGGCACCAAACCTGGCTCGATATGTCAGTGTGTCCTTCCTAACCCGCTCCCCGCCGTGTTGCGGTGCCAGGAGGGCTGTGCCCAGCCCAGCCTGCCTTGCCAGCCGTACCTCGCTGTGCCTCCCCCGCCAACCTCCCCGCATTATTCCCGGTGCCTCCCGGCTCAGCTCACATTTCAGCACACGTGGCCGTGCCTTTGCTCAGCTCCGGGGGAGATCTCGGCGCTTTTGTCAGCGCTCGGCTCCGCCGGGGGACACACACGCGGCGGCTCTGCAGCGGTGGCCTCGGAGGCTCCGTAAATACACACCGGCCAAGCCCCACCGTAAATTCGCCCTTAATGAGTCCTGCCTGATGCCGAAAAGCTTTGCACGTTCCGAGGTTACACAGCAACAATCCCCTCGGGGGGAAATCCTACCTCGCTCGGCCCTGCAAACAGCCCTTGGGGCAGGGGGTTGTTTAATTGATTTATTTTATTTTATTTTATTTTATTTATATATATATGTATGTGTGTATATATATGTGTATGTGTATACGTATATGTGTGTATATAGATATAGATATAGATGATATAGATAGAGATAGATATAGATATAGATATATATGATAGAGATAGAGATAGATATAGAGATAGATATAGAGATAGATAGATATAGATATAGATATAGATAGTGGTTGTTTTAACTAGGCCTCAAATTAGCAGGCTCAGAGAATCTATGTAGATTAGGAGAGACAGATAGATATATATAGATATAGATATAGATATATAATTTAATTTAATTTATTCGCTTAATAGTATTTAAAATTTAAGATTTAATTCATTCACTTAATAGTAAAATTTAATTTATTCTCTTAGTACTGTTTATTTAGTGCAGAGGAGTGAGGGGTTGCTGTGCTGCCATTCAGCCCCGAGAGGCACATCCCAGAGCTCCAGGAGCAGCAGCCACTGGGATGGACCAGGATCTTGCCATGTGGCCACGTCCTTGTCCCATCACATCTCCAGGTGATGTCCAGCAGCTGTGTGTGCCCTGCTGTGTCCATGCCCATATGGGATGGGCCCAGTGCTTGTCCCAAAGGCACAAAGCTGAGAACTGGGCACTTGGAGATGCACCCATACCGTCCTCCTCTGTCTGCAACCCCTGGAAGGGTCAATCCCATCCCCATGGAAACACCTGGCTCCTTGAGGAATCGAGCCCTGCCTTTGGCGGGCGCGGCAGGGCAGTCAAATGATGTTGGCAGGGCAATAAGAAGGTGTTATCAGGGCTGGCAGAAGGAGAGGCAGCAGCAGCAGCTCCATGTCCTCTCACATCCTGGGATCTGCCTCCCTTGCTCCTGCTGCTCTCATCCATCCCCGCTCCCTTCCCCAGCAGCTTTCTCCTGGAACCTCTTTAGGGCAGGGCACTCCATGTACCCAGCCCCACATCCCACTTGTCCTTCCACACTCCACACATCCCTGCAAACCCATCAGAAACACGGGGCTGGGACCCTGTTTGCTGGAAAACGGGGCTCCTCCAGCCTGCAGGAGCTTCCCTTAAGGCTTGGAAATGATTCATAGAATCACAGAATCATAGAATGGATTGGGCTGGAAAAAACCTCCGAGATCATCAAGTCCAACCCTTGGGCCAACTCCAGTCCATTCCATGCACTGAGGAAATTCCTAAATAACCTCAAGCACAAAGCAAACACCCCTCACAAGGAGTGGGTTCTGGGGGGGCTGGTGGACACCACCCCAGCCCACTTGTGCTCACAGAATTCCTCAGAGCAATCCAGAAGCCCCAAACCCTTTGGAAAACAGGATTTAGGGGGTGAGGGGGAGCACCACCCGCCCTGCCTGACCCACGGGGGCCTTCAATTGGATTAGGGCTCTATTTGCACAACGGCCTCACTTTCCTCCTTCTGTGCTGCACCTGAAAACCTCCCCTTTGGAAAGCAAACAGGGGCCGTCCCCAGGGGCTGCCTGGGGAACTCTTTCCACTATAAACATTACCTACCAGCAGTGCAGTCAGCCCCAGGCAAGCCAAAAATTCCTTCTCCTGCCCAGGAACACTTTCCAATCAAACCAGACATTATTTTTTTTCCATTAATGAGTGTTGATACCTACTGGAAAACTCTGCTCCAAACTAATTCTTCTGACACAACAGCTCTGCTTGACGAGCTCCTTCTGTCTTGTTGCTTTGTATTATTATTATTATTATTATTATTGGGTTATTTTATTTCCCTGCTTTGCTGCTCAGGAATGTGTCTGTTCCTTCAATTTGGGCTGGAGCTGAAATCACAGGTTCCAGATCCGGTTTTGCTCTGCTTTAACTGCACAGAAACAAGTGGAGTTTTCCCACATTTTGCCCCTGTTTGTGGCGGAAGGGAGAGGAAAAAATGGGTCCATCGTCTTCTTTTTGATGGCTCAAAACTCCTGCCACCACAATTGTTATGCTCTGGGATAGCAGAAATCCAACAGCAGGATATTCTGGAGGGGAAAATTATCCTCCTGCCTACCTTGGCTCCTGATTCCCTAAAATTCACTAAATAGGGGAAGGGGGGGAAAGTGGGGAGAAAAGGGAGATGAGGAGCATGGCCAGGGAGGTCTCCATGGGGTTTTCCAGAGGCTGAGCCATATTTTGGGTCCTGTTAGTCCAGGAGGGTCTTTTTGTGCCCCCAACAAGTGGAGGTTTGAAGGGGGTTTTTGCCCACCTGCCCCAAACCTCCTTTTCATGGGGGTGTGTCCGGGGGGCTTTGGCCACTCCGAGGTCACCCCGTAGGATGTGGAGGCAGATCCTCACCCCATCCCACAGGACAGACCCCCAGCACCCACGGGTGCAAAACAAGGCACCCAGGGGTGCGAAATAGGGCCCCATTCCATAAAAATGGGGCACCATCCAAACAGGGCACACTTGTGCCCGCTGTGCCCGCTGGTTTGGGCAGGGAAATGCTGCAACCCAGCCATGGATTTGGG
>VWZD01004262.1:56598-90364 GCA_013396695.1 Sakesphorus luctuosus | reverse complement strand
AGCCCCCTGGGGTTGGGGGGGGGGGTCTGTTCGGGGGGGGGGGTCCTGCAGATTCAGGGGGTGGTATTGGCTGCCTATCTTTGAATTGGAGGTGCATTCCCAAGATTTTAGGAAAGTGTAACATAAAACTGTGAAAGTTTAGCAGGGGAAAAGCCTTCCTCCCACCGACCTGGCTGGCCAATCAGGAGGAAGCCCCGCACCTCCCTCACTTCTGACAACTATTTAGCAACTGAGCTCAGCTAAAGTTTCCAAAAAAGTTAGAATAACTTCCTCTCTCCAAGACCTCGATTTTTTTTTTGATTTTTTTTTTTTTTTGCACAACCTCAGTCCTTGAAATAAGAGCCCTTGGAGCAACCTGGAAAACGTTTGGTCAGCAAAAAGACAACAAAAAAAAGAAACAAAAAAAAAAGAAACAAAAAAGGGGGGGGGAAGAAAACGAAAAAAAAAAAAGAAAAAGAAAAAGAGCCCTCCTGTTCTTCCAAAGGATCTGTCTCAGGAATTTAAAAGCACATTTAAGACCCAGGCACACACTCACATAACATAAGGAGGGGGGGAAAGGCTCTTCCCCTCCCCTTCGTGCAGAAAGCATGGAAGAAAACTCCAGCTCTCCTGTTTCCCCTGTGGACAGCCTGGGGACCAGCGAAGAGGAGCTGGAGAGGCAGCCAAAGAGATTTGGCAGGAAGAGAAGATACAGCAAGAAGTCCAGCGAAGATGGCAGCCCAAACCCAGGCAAGAGGGGGAAGAAATCCAGTCCCAGCTCCCAGTCTTATGAAGAACTCCAGAGCCAGAGGATCTTGGCCAACGTCAGGGAGAGGCAGAGGACTCAGTCGCTCAATGAAGCGTTCGCCGCCTTGAGGAAAATCATCCCCACGCTGCCTTCGGACAAACTGAGCAAAATCCAGACCCTCAAGCTGGCAGCAAGGTACATAGACTTCCTCTACCAGGTGCTGCAGAGCGATGAGATGGACAGTAAGATGACGAGCTGCAGTTACGTGGCTCACGAGAGGCTCAGTTATGCCTTCTCCGTGTGGAGGATGGAGGGAGCGTGGTCCATGTCGGCCTCCCACTAGCGGGTAGGTACCCATTTCTCTTCTCCTTCTTGATGCCCTGTGTCCCCCTGTGTCCCTTTTCCCCAGCGCTGAGAGTGGGGTGGCATGGATGGGGTGGCATGCCAAGGGGTGAGGGGGGTTGAGTTGAGTTGAGTTGAGCTGAGTTGAGTTGAGTTGAGTTGCTGCCGGTGCCTCCCTCTCGCTGAAAATGAATTCAGCTTCCTAAATGAAAGGTGCCCCGTTGAGGGGTGGGGGAAAATAAATCAAAATCGGGGTGGTTTTGGCTCTGTGGGGATGGGGCAGTGAGAGAGGATTGGTGGGGAGAATTGGCCGGTGAGGGACTGGGGGAGAAACATCACCAGAAAGCGCTGCCTCGGGAAGGGTTTGGAAAGGAAAAGGGGGAAACATCGCCAGAAAGTGCTGCTTCAGGAAGGGTTTGGAGAGGAAAAGGTGATCCTAGTGAGAGGCTGGAGAGGGGATGGCTCTGAAACAGCTGCTGCTACATTCCAGGGGTGCCTGCACCCCCAAAATCCCAGTGGAGATCCTGCAGTGGCCACCTCCTCTCCCAGCCCCACACGGGGCTCTGCGATGGGTTCGCCCCAGGTTGAGTTTCTCTCCAAAGAAACGATCAGCAGATGTGGCTGTGCCCCTTCCCCCCCGGCAGCAAAACACAACCAGAGGGGGAAGAAACTTCCCTGCACTTTCAGATTTGTCCAGTTTCCCTTCCCCAAAGCGCCAGGAAAGCTGCTGGACGGAGTTTTTCTCGTTTACTCTCGGCGCTAAATTCTTCCTCGTGGCTTTCCATGAGCAGAAAAGCCACTTCCTCTTCAGCTGCCTTTGTAACATTCAGGGAGAGAGGAATAAACAGTAAGAAAGGAGGGGGAAAAGGGCTTTTAATAACACCCTCATCTCCAGCTAATTAAGCAGAGCAGCTCTGCGTTGTGTCAGCCTGGGCTCAGAACATAAACCAGAGCCCACCAGCCCATTTCCCAGAGCAAACACTCAAAAGGGAAACTTTCCCCACCACCCCGGTGATGTAAAAACGAAATAATTTCAGCACGGGTTGCACTGAAGGAGAAAAGTTGGTCCCAGCCCACTGGTGGGGCTTTTTTAAAGGGGCAAATGCAGCTTTGTTTGAGCATTGAGAACATAAACCCCGAATAAACTTGGGTGGAAAACTTGGATGTGACTGCTTTTAAAAAGGCTTAAAAATGTTCAGCCAGGACTTGATGATGTAAAAACAGCCTTGAAACAGTTCGGGAAACCACTCCAAGTTAATGTTCCGCTCCCATCCTGGAATGGCTTGGAGTGTGCTGGGTGAAGGTGTCCCCAAAATCTTCTGGGGAGCCTCCAAAACGTTTGTGTGTCTCAAACTGAGACCTTACACCCATTGCACGAGTTGGCTGGTGTTGAATTTGTTTGAAAAAGGCGACTCTGCTGCCGTGGGGTGTGCGTGGCTGTTGCTGGTGTTCCTGTTCTTTGCACGCCGTGCCCTCATTTTGACTGCAAAAAGCCCAAGCTGAGCTGGTTTGGACCAAGCCAAGCCTGGTTTAGAAACCAGAGCGCCTTTTCCCGAGCTAAAAAACTGCAGCAAACACATTAAAATGAAAAAAATAAAAATAAAAAAACCACCAAACGACAAAAAACCCCAGGCTTCTTGTCAAAACCAGATGTAAAATGTCCCGAACACATATTTCCTGGGCAGTTTAGATTGGCTGAGCAGCAAAGTGCTGGGCTGGAACAATGCGTGGATTCTGTTGTTTCCCAAATGATGTGCTGCCCTGAGCCGAGGATGGGCTGAAATCTGTTGCCTGAGGCTCACAGCCCCTCCTGGCAGGCCGGGAGGGAGCTTTCTGAAACCAGAGCTAAAAAGAGTCGTGGCTTAAATCCTTGTGAACGAGGCAGATTTTAGCTCAGCTTGGGGATGCTCGAAAAAATTGGGAGCGAAATTCCGCACTGAGCGGAAAAAACGGCGAATCCCAACCCCAACCCTGGAGCGTTTTGCGTTAGTTTTTGAGCTGCTCGGGATGTGCCATGACCCAAGTCCCAGCCTGGTGCCCCCAGGTGGTTTCTGCTCCATGGGTCATTCCCGATGTCCCGGAGCGTTCCCGGGAATGTGCGTGTGGTTGGGCTGTTGAAAACGCTGTTGACAAATGGCCTGGAGCGGGAGCGGTGTCGGGTTCGGGGCGCGGGGAGGGGATTGTGGCCACACCGAGCCCCGGCTGCCAGCAAAGTCAAAAAGCCCTCCAAGATCCTCCAGGATCCGCCAGATCCTCCAGCAAAGCCGGTTGGGTGGTGGGATGTGGATTTTTGGATGGGTCTGTTGCACTCAGAGGGGTTTGGGTGGTGGGACGTAGATTTTTGGATGGGTCTGTCCCACTTTAGGGGTTTGAGTGGTGGGACATGGACTTTTGGAGGGGTCTGTCCCACTCAGAGGGGTTTGAGTGGGGGGACATGGACTTTTGGAGGGGTCTGTCCCACTCAGAGGGGTTTGAGTGGGGGGACATGGACTTTTGGAGGGGTCTGTCCCACTCAGAGGGGTTTGAGTGGGGGGACATGGACTTTTGGAGGGGTCTGTCCCACTCAGAGGGGTTTGAGTGGGGGGACATGGACTTTTGGAGGGGTCTGTCCCACTCAGAGGGGTTTGAGTGGGGGGACATGGACTTTTGGAGGGGTCTGTCCCACTCAGAGGGGTTTGAGTGGGGGGACATGGACTTTTGGAGGGGTCTGTCCTGCTCAGAGGGTTTGAATGGTGGGACATGGACTTTTGGATGGGTCTGTCCTGCTCAGAGGGCTTTGAGTGGTGGGACATGGACTTTTGGAGGGGTCTGTACCACTCAGAGGGGTTTGAGTGGGNGAGGGGTCTGTACCACTCAGAGGGGTTTGAGTGGGGGGACATGGACTTTTGGAGGGGTCTGTCCTGCTCAGAGGGTTTGAATGGTGGGACATGGACTTTTGGATGGGTCTGTCCTGCTCAGAGGGCTTTGAGTGGTGGGACATGGACTTTTGGGGGGGTCTGTCCTGCTCAGAGGGCTTTGAGTGGTGGGACATGGACTTTTGGTTGGGTCTGTCCCACTCAAAGGGGTTTGGGTGGTGGGACACAGATTTTTGGATGGGTCTGTCCCACTTTAGGGGTTTGAGTGGTGGGATGTGGACTTTTCAAGGGGTCTGTCCCACTCAGAGGGGTTTTTAGGGATAACATGACAGCAAATGCAACCTCAAGAGGCCCCAAATTCCTGTCTGATTTGAGGATCAGCTCCTGCCTTTCTTAGGGAGAGGGGGGTGTGAATGAGAGTCAGTCAACCCTCCCTTTTCATTTGGTTTTGGGGAGACAAGCAAGGAGACGTTTTCCTCTTGGAAAAAAACCCCTTTTTCCTCTTGGGCTGCGAGTAAAAGGAAAAGCAGAGGAGCTTTTTGATTAGAAAATCAGAGCCTTGGGAACTGGGAAAATGCCACCTGGCCCCTGCGAGCGCCAGCAGGTCGCTCCTCTGGCCACGAGAGCTTTTCCTGTTCTGCTCCACGGAATTCCAGACCAGTCGCTCCAGGAGTTCCAGGAGGAACAGAATCCCAGACTATTCTGAGTTGGAAGGGACCCACAGGGATCATCGAATCCAACTCTCAAGTCGATGGCCCACACAGGGGATTGAACCCATGACCTTGGCATTATTACAACCAAGTTTTAACCAACTGAGCTGATCTCAGGGTCAGGCGCTGCTTTGCTCTCGATGGGATGCTCCAGCTGAGCCTTCCTCCCCACCTCCAAATCCTCCCCATCCTCCTCCTCGCCGGCACCTGCGCCCTTTCCCCTCGCAGCCACTTTTCTCTTTCGCTTTCAAAGTGTTCAAGACCCTCTTAACTGAAAAAAAAAACCAAACCCCAAAACAAAACAAAACAACCCACCCCCAAGCAAACAAATTTTTTTAAAAATCAGGGAAAAAAAAAGACACGAAATTTCCCGATAGCAGGAAAAAGCTGGGATGTGCAGAGCGTAAAGGACAACGCAGCCCTCATCCCGCACCAGTAAGACCAGTTTGCCAGCACTGCCCCTCTTGCCACTCACTGGGGACGAACCCTTTGCCTCCCCTGGGCTGGCACTGACATTATTCATTTTTAACCCCTTTTCCGTGCTGGAGGAGCCACATGCAACGTGTGTGCTCGATCCGCAGCCCCTTCAGACTCTCGGCGCTGCTTCCAGGAGAAAACCCCCAGCATCCTATTCCATTTTCTCCTTAAAGAAGCAAACAGATGTTATCTCTGCCTGCCCTGGGAACAAACCCTCATTCTCGAACAGCCGAGACCAGCACAGCCAACCGAGGCTTTGGTGACACTGGAACGGAGCCCTTTTTTGTCCCCAAAGCCCTATTAGTTTTTATTTTTTTTTCTACGCATCCTTCAAAAAATGTAAATAAGTTTCCCCGACAGGAAGGATTGTAAAGTTTGGTATTTACATTACTAGGCTTGTAGCGGGGGGTTTTCATCTCAGCGCGTTTAAAAGCCCAGCAAAATGCATTTTGGAGCCTCTGTTTACGTTCGTGTCTTTCCCTGGGAAAGGATAAATCTGTTACCCAGCAGACACCCCAACCACGGCCAAAAACCGCTCCGGCTCGGGGATCTTTGACTAAGAGGGTGAAAGGAAAATACTCTGGACAAGGAGACACGCAAAAAAAGACAAATCTGACTTGGCTCAGACGCAAATAAATGAATTACCCATCAGCGAGGGCTGGAGACTCGCACGGTGCGGGGGGGAAATGTTGGATCAAAACCCAAGGACCGCTTAGAAAAAGCGGTAAAAAACACATCATGTTACTTAGTTTTGCGGTAAAAAAAAGTCCTATGGGGAGTGATGTGCGTTGAAGGGTCATTAAGGGAACATTCAAGGCAGACATTTCGGCTAAGTGGCCCTAATTTGTCTCCAAATTAGTCATCCTCACACCGCTCTGATTTTCAAAGCATCCTCGGGAAAACAAAGGGCAACATTGAAACGCTTCTGCTTCGCAAAGTCCCTTCGCATTCCTGCCTTTAGTGCTTTTTTGGGGGCATGTTCCGTGGAGTTGCAGGTGATAAATTAACCCTGGAAATCCCACCAGGCTCTTCCAGAGCTGAGACAGATCCCGCCACCGTCGCCGAAACCTTTTCTGGGGACATTTCGTGTCGCTCTTTCCCCCTCCTCAGCGCTCGAATTCTTTTTCCAGAATTATTTCCAGGTGGTTCAGCGCGGCTTTGAAATCCCCGAGCCCGAAATCTGCGCAGTTTTAGAGCCGTAGGAATAGCTGGATGAAGCCATGAAAACTCCCGACACGGAGAGAACTCGAATTACAGCAGATATTCCAGGGGTTTTTTAATCCCCCTGCCCAGGCTTGGAAGAAAATTGGGAAGGGGGGGAAAAAAACCCGGTTAAAATGAACTTGCTCCCACCGAACACCTCGGTGTGTTGGAGAGTCCCCATCGCTCCCGGTTTAATTCTTTAGGCGAATCTGGAAGGGAGGGAAACAAAACAAAACAAAAACAACAATAACAAAACCCAAACCCAGCAGCGTATTAGCAGCGTCGTGCTAATTAATGATTAGTTCTTGAGAATTAAAACAGTAGAAATATTTGTCAGGGATTTAAAAAAAAAACAACAAAAAATAACAAAAAAACCCCAAACCAAACCAAACCAAACCCAAACCAAAACAGAATCCCCCAAACAAACAAACAAACAAACAAAACCAACCAAGCAACCACCAGACACCTCGGCTTTTAATTAGATTTGTAGCTGGGGAAGATGACCACTCAGCAACGACAACTAATCACACACAAACAGCAAATTAACTCAGCCAGCCAATAAATCAAAGCAGGGCAGAGCCGTCTCTTTAACCACTTCCACGCCTGGAAAAGCAGCAGGATGGAAAGCAGCGGGATCGGGATGGGATGCCCGAGGTTGGGGGTTTTAACCCCATGGCAACTGTGAATTTTTCTTGCCCTTCTCCTGCAAAAAGTTGGGAATTAGAGCTCTGGCAGCGCTTCGGGATGTGCTTCTCCTCCTGCCTCAAAGCAGGGAATTTTAGAGGGGGGGGTGTCGACTGGTAAAACGGGAATTTTCGGGGCGGGGGGTGGGGCAGACTGGTAAAACTTTGGATTTTATCCGTGAATTTTACCTCTGTCACCCCGAGAGTCCGAGATTTGCGGGTTTTTTACCTTGGGGAAGGGAGGAAAGAAAAGAAATCGGTGTGTCTGTCACATCAAGGGAAGCAGCATCTGGAACTGGATCTGGTTCTGCTGCAGGAGAAGGGGAAGGGGAAGGAGGAAAGAAAGAAATCGGTGTGTCTGTCTCATCAAGAGAAGCAGAGTCGGGAATTGGATCTGGTTCTGCTGCACGGGGAGGTTTTGTAACCACTGTCCTAAAAATACCCAACCAGCAGCGACAACTGCTCAGCCCCTTTGAGAAGAGACGGCTCCAAGTGGCCTTTAGAGCCCTGAATTTTCCCCAAGTTTTCCCACAAAGTCTGAGCCTTTGGAGTGGAAAAGGTGTTTGGATCTAACACTCCAAAGCCCAAATCCTGGGGATCCAGCTGGGAAAGGGGCACTGGGCACCCCCCAAACCTGTGCCATGATTTTCCTTTGGGATCTTTGGGTTGTTTTTTTTTTGACAGATCCACGTTCTCCCCCAGATCCCAAGAGTGCTCAGACACCAAAGCAGAAAATAACCTTGCCCGGTGAGTCTTCTCCCATTCTTCCCCTCTCCATCTTTTAACCACAGCTTGGACAGCAGAAAAAGGAGGAGAGGGGGAGAGAAGAGACAGATGTCCACTGGTTCAGCTTGATATATATTTATTGGAGAAGGTCCAGTAAGCCTGGCCTGGCTTTAATTGAATTCCTAATAAGACAGTTTTGCTGCCACCCCTGAGAAGAGGCTTCACCACTTCCTTAAGAGATATTAGACCTGCCAAACACACACTTCAAAATGTATGAATTAAGGGTTTGGGATGAGTTTAGCCACCAACAAGCCTCCTGCAGGAATTTAGCTGATGGTGCCTTTGGTTTGTAGCCGTTGAGGCTTCAAAAATCATATGTTTGTGCTTAAATGTAAATAAACTTAATTGCTCTGCTGAGAGAGATGTGGGGGAATCACGGCTGGACTGAGGCTGAAAAAATGAGTGAGTCCAGCTTGGGAAATTTGGGAGGGTGGGAGAGAGAGGATTTCTTTGGGCTGGAGGGGGTTGCACATTCAGCAGCCCCCATCATCAAGCTCCTAATTAAAATTAATCTTCCAGAGCCCCAAAATGGGCTGAAATGGGTCCCCAAAATGCCCATTTCAGCCCAATCCTTATGGTGAGTTTTGTGCACATGGTGAAGAAATGTGTGATAAAGCTCCTTGGAAGAAATTCCTGGCTGGGAGGGAAAGCTCAGAAAATCGTGGGGATATTATGAAAAATAAAAAAAAAAAATTGCAGGTTCAGGAAAAAAAAAAGGCAAAGAGGGAGATGATTCCCAGCAAAGAACTTGCCACTGGTGAGGACAAGAAAGGAGTTTAATCCTTCGAAATGCAACATCTTGACCACCACCCTACGGATGCTCGTCCGGCATTAATGAGCCACTAATTAAAGGACTTGGGATGGAGAAAAGAGGTTTTTGCCACGTGCTCAGAGTGGGCACCTGCCTCCCTGTCCCCTCATTTGTGTGTCCCACACCCCTCCATGCCACAAACCCCCAAATTTCATCCCAAAGGCTCTTTATTTGGGGAATTCTTTGGAGTTTGAAGTGTTTCTTCCCCAAAAAATACACGGACAGGTTCATCCTCAAGGCACCAGTGGGGTCCAGAGCGTGGATTTGCTGTGCAGGAACATCTCCATGGAAAAGCAGAGCATTTTCAGCTCTGGGAATACCAGGAAATCACCCTCTGGAAACTTCCCGGGAAGATCCCAGGGCCATAAAACCACATGATAAAACCAGGCCAGATGGGAGATAATAATGTCTTTAAACCCCCCACCCTGTGCATGCAACTCATTCATCAGATAAGACGGAGATTCTACACATTTTTGCGTGGTTTCTGGAATTATTTGGCCTGATGAGCTCGGGAAATTTCTGGCATCCCTTTTCGCCGTTGGTTGTGCCTGTGAGCTCCGGGGTGGGGTATTTAGGAACTGCCCAGCCTCATGTTTTACAGCAGGTTTTTCACCCTTTCTTTGATAGATCTCTGTGCCCACCAGCGCTAAATAATCCGTTTTACACCGCGTGGCTCAGAATTTCAGGCGGTGGGAATGTTGGTAGATCTTTCTCCTTCTCACCGCCCTCCCCGCCGGGATGTGCCGGGTTTGCACTCGGGGTTTGGGGGGGACAAAGAAGTGGTTTAGGCTTTGACATTCTTCAAATCACAACCTGAGCCTCAGGAGTTATGGAAATCACGGGATCCCTTCCCTTTTCCCCTTGGAAATTTAAAAACCAACCGGCGCGGCCACCGGGATTTTTGTTGTAGGGAGGAACTCAGCGCTGTTTTCACCTCTGGGGGAATTCATAGGGGGAAAAAAAAGACCCCAAAAGATAAAAGAAATATCATTTCAGGCTCCCTCGGGGTGCTCAGAGGGCTGGGGATATCGGGGAGCATTTGGGGCGGTGAATTGGGAGCTCTAAACGCGCTGATTTCCAGGAGTTCATCCCAAAGTTTTCCTCTTGTTTTGTAAACTCGGCGAGACTTTCCCTCTTCAACGAGTGGCAAAAGGTAAATATTTTCAGGTTGTTGAGGGAACCGCGACGGGGCTTGGAAAAGCGTCGCCGTGAATAATCAGGGAATCCTCGGATTTTCGGGAGAATAATGTCAGAATCCGAGAGGAAAATGCCCGGCTTTGAAGGCAACGCTCTGCAAAAATCTCTTCCCCCTTTTGTCGTCCGCGTTTGTTGTTCTCATTTGTGTCATTAGCGGCTCATTTGCTGCCGTAATTAGGAAGGTTTCCCTCCCACCCTGAGCTCCGTGTGCAATTCCCAAGCGCATTTATTCCCTCTGCTCCTGCAGAAAAGACACGTCTTGTTTCTCCCGCATCCCGAGCCCTTTTCCTTATGCCATCATTTCTCCAGTGGGAGTTTTGCTTCTCCCTAATTTTTCATTTCAGGGTTTCTGCCCAACCTCTCACACAGCTCCGTTTGCATCGGGGTTTGAAGCTCCAAATCCTCTTTCTCCATAGTGAATCCAGGAGTTCTCCCCTGGAATTATTCACTGCCTCGCAGCTCTTTAGTTCAGGCACAGCCTTCAAATCGCACGTGTGGTTAAAATATTTCCAAACCGGGAGGGTTTTCAGTCATTTTGGAAAGAGGGAGACAAGGACAGGGAGGTTTCCTGGAGCTCTTGTAGGGCAGGAATCGATGCCTGAAGTTTTTCATGGGTTTTCTGGGACAATTTGGGACCTGGAGTTGCTCCGTGGGGCTTTTTAGGTGCCAAACCCACCTGGGGATGCTCCTCCAGCTCCAGAGCTGGGGCACAACCAGGGGAGTCACTCTGGGAAGTTAGTGGCCCAGTGGTCCAACAATCAGCCATATCCATGACATTGGAATGCCCACACTGGGAATGCCAACCCACCCCTGGCACTGCTGGGCCCCCAACCTTCAACCCTGGGCCCTCCCAGCATCTCCCAACAGGAAAGGAGCCCTGGAATTTGGGTTCTCCATCTCCTGGTGCCAACATTCTGGGATGGAGCACCATCAGAGCTTTGCTCCAGCAGGTCCAGGAGGCATCACATGGGGCTGGGAGGCAGATGAGGCTGTTTCTTTTCCATCCTGTCAGGAAACTAAGAATTTATTATACAAAAAAACAACGAAAAAACCCAAGGATTTGGCAGCAGCAGAGGGTGGGGAGCCCTGCCAAGGCCTGGACAGCTGGACCTTCTTCTCCAGCAAGTTGTGTGATCAGTGAGGGCTGTGCTGAGAGCCAAGAGGAGTTCCCAGAGCTGCCACATCGCATTTGGCTGATCCTCCCTCTGGAGGACACCTTAAAGAAACAAACCCACTCCCAGCACAACTGGGGGGTCCTCCAGGGGCTTCGTGTATTGAGTTGGGTTGGGTTGTGGTGCTTCCCCCACCGCCTCTTCCCCAATTTCTGCTCCCAGGAGAGGGGACGGGGGGAGGAGACTCACACGAAGCTGGTTTTCCACTTTCTGACCAAAGGCTGGGCTTGCCCCTCCCACCCGCAGCAGCTCGAAATAACGCAGGAAATTGTGCAAAAGCTCCGGCTGGAGGGCACAGGGCACCACAGGCTGGGCTGGCACTGCCCATCTCACAGCTCTGGGCTGCTGGAAAGGCCTTGGGAAGGCACAGAAGGAGGAGGGAGGAGGTTTGAGTGGCTGTGCTGAGCCTGCAGATCCCAGGGAAGGGCTGGGGAAGCTCCCAGACTCTGTCACCCTCTGGTAACAAAACCAAAGGTTCTGAGATAATAATAATAATAATANCATTTCCCTTCCCCTTCCCATTCCCATTCCCCTTCCCCTTCCTCTTCCCCTTCCCCTTCCAAAGCTCATTTTTCCTTGCAAACACCTCCCAGAGATCCTTGCAAGGGGCTGGTTTTTGCTCCAAAGCTGCACTGAAGGTATCCAGTCCCCAAAGTCTCCATCCTGGCAGGAGATTCCCAGGCTCAGGTGGATGGAAAAGTTGGAAAGCCAGAGGAGCTGCTGCTGACTCAGCATCTGATGGCACAGAAGGGCAGGATAAACTCTGTGAAAATAAAGAATAAGGTGGGTCTGAGGTTGCATCCAAGGGGATCATCCCATGTGTGCCCAAGGGGGAGCACAGGGAATATCTGGGATTCCCTCCAGGACAAGGAGGAGCCCAGTTTTGCTCTGAGAACATCCCACATCCTCAGGGACAACAGGTTATTCCCTTTAGAGTCAGGGCATGGCATCAGAGGTGCTTCCCCCACACTGCACTCACAGCTGCCTTTTCAGAGAGAAAAAAAGCTCTTTTTTTAAAAGAAACCTCCTCATTTTCTCTGCTGTGTTTGCCCAGGAATGCCATTAAAACTCTGCTGCCCTTGTCTTAACAGGAGGCACCAGCTCAGCTCCAAACACAACAAGCCCAAGTTTGCTCCTTCCCTTTCTCAACAGGCACTTCCAGAAACAACCCTAATGGGAAAGGAGGACTCCAAGCCTTCCAGCAGGGAAAACCTCACGTTGCTGGCAGGCTTTGAGAGCCAGGGAATTTGTGGTCTGAACACCAGGAAAGCTCTCAGGCCTCCCAGGTCAGGGCTGACCCTGCAGGCAGAGGATGTGCTGGGTCGTTGGAGCAACAGAAAGTGGGACTGAGTTCCTCTGGAATCTCAAGATTGGGGTGCAGGATAATAATCTGACCCCCCAGAGGTTCTGGAGCCACTGATCTGCCAGAAAATGGGATGGAATTCCTCTGGAATCTCAAGATTGAGGTGCAGGAGCCCAGTCTGACCCCCCCTGAGGTTCTGGTCTCACAGATCTGTCAGAAGGTGCTATGAAATTCCTCTAAAATTTAAAGATTGGGGTGCAGGATAATAATCTGACCCTCCCTGGAGCCACAGATCTGCCAGAAAGTGGGATGAAATTCCTCTAAAATTTAAAGATAGTGGTGCAGGACAATAATCTGCCCCTCCCTGAGGTGCTGGTCCCACAGATCTGCCAGAAGGTGGGACAAAATTCCTCTGGAATCTCAAGATTGGGGAGCAGGATCCCAGTCTGACCCCCCAGAGGTGCTGGAGCCACAGGGTTTTATCCACTGCAGCACCTCAGCTCAGGACTGGCCCCAGTTTAGACATCCAAAAACTGCCCAGCAGAGCTGGGAGGAGCATCAGGGAGATATTGGGGTGGGGACAGAAAGGACCAACCCCACCAATTTGATTGATTCCATGGATTCCTTGGAAGGGAATCCTGGAATGCTGCTGAGGAGAAGAAATGAAGGAATTTGGGTGCCCTTTGGGAGTGAAAATTTCTCAGCCCTGAAGGAGAAATTGGGGCTGAAACTGCCCCCTGAGAAAGGGGGGTTTGAGGGGTGGCAAACTGGGAGGTGCTGGTTGATGGTGGGACTACCCCAAGCTGCTCCCACCATCTCTGACCTTCTCCAGCCTCTTTTCCTGGTTCTTGGTGGGCAGCAGAAGTTCCATGGGATGTTGGGGTTGGATCTGCTCTCCCTTTGTGGGGACATTCAATCCCAGAAGCTCCAGGCTAATTTTGGGGATAAACCATCTGGTGGGGTGGGCCCAGTGGGCTTTGCTGTCCCCCCCAAATGCAGGGGCCAGGCTGGACCTTCTCCCCACTCCCACCCAACCTGCCCACACCATGTTGGTGCCTCAGTTTCCCCTCCAAAAAGCCAAAGCTAACCTTCTGAGTGCCCACCTTGCCCCCTCCCCACCAGCAGGACCCTCCTACACGTGGAGAAGGGATTCACATCCAACCACACTGGATTTTCCCCTCCTCCCTGTTGGTTGTCTGCCCAAAATCCAGGGTGTCCAGGGGGGTCCTGGCATGCCAGAGAGATCCACAGGGGAAGCAGGGCCAGGCTGAGCATCTACAGCCACTTCTTTTCCTCTCCCAGCTTCTCCTTGCAGAGATCTAAAGTGCAGATGTTGCTCCTCAGCTTTGGAGGGAGACAAAAGAGGAAGGAAAGAGGTTAAAAAGCAGCTCTGAGTCACCCCAATCCTCGGCCTACTATTGATTTAGAAACCTACCTCTGCTGGAAATAAGCTGCTCCAAAGTGTTTAACCTTTTGTATCCTGGCCAGAAAAACTAATAAATGAGAGCAAAACATCCCTCCTGAGCCACAGAAGCAACAAAGCTGGAAAACCCCACGGTGGGGTCAGGGCTGAGGATAAAATGACCCAGAACAAGTGCCGTGGAGAGGAGGGGGGGGTGGGAGGGGGGAAGAAAAACGAGGCATTAGTGGGGCAGATGATGGAAAGAGCAGGATGTGCTGCTCTCTGGGATCTGCTCCAGGCAGCAAAGAAAGGGGAGGAACCACTTCCCAAGAAAAGCAGGGAGAGGCTGTGCAAGGAAAAACAGAGTTCAAACCAATGGCAGGACTCGGGTTGGAGGGGCACCCACCCCACTTGGGGCACCCACACGCTCCCTGGAGGTGCAAGATCATCCCAAGTTGGTTCTCCACAGGCAGTTTGGGTGCTGCTCTGGCAGGGTTGAAGGCAAAGGGGAAGAGCTCGGAGCAAAACTGCAACAGGAGCATTGCTGGGAGAAGGAGCTTTTCCACAGGTCTCACTCTGGATCCGTGTCTAGGAAGCTCTGGAGGGGCTGGCACAGCAGGCTGAGTGTGGCAGAAAAGCTTTGGGAAGCGCTGGGAGTTTGGAAAGGCAGCTGAACCACCCAGCCCACTACTAAGGTCTTGTTGAATCATCTTTTTGTCTTCAAAGGCGAGGGTGTAGCAGCGGAAGGAGAACCTTCCCTGGGATTTGAGGCACTGAGTGGGAGTTGGGAGCAAGGCCAGAGTGTGCTGAGCTCAGGGCACCTCCAGGAGGGTCCTGCAGCAGCATCTCCACGAGTTCACTTGGGCCAGAGCCATCCTGAGGTCTCCAGGTGGAGCAGAACTTTGTGAAGTGACCAAGGGGGGCTTTGGGGAGTCCCCAAAACTGCCGGGATTAAAAAGAAAACTGCTGAGCACAATATGTAGACAACCCACCAAAGGTTTTGTGGAGATGGGGATGCTTTAAAAATAACCATTAGTCACCTTCTTGGTCAGCTTGCAAATGCAAAACTGAGGGCAGAGGGAGCTGATGGACAGTTCAGCCCCAAACACCTCTTGGGGTCCTTTCCCCTCATTCCTCCTCTCCCTCCCAGGAGGTTTCCAGCCCTTCCACCTCAGACAGGAACTGAGACAGGATTGAACTCCATGG
This sequence comes from Sakesphorus luctuosus, assembly GCA_013396695.1. Taxonomy (NCBI): domain Eukaryota; kingdom Metazoa; phylum Chordata; class Aves; order Passeriformes; family Thamnophilidae; genus Sakesphorus; species Sakesphorus luctuosus. The sequence continues at coordinate 75,490 of VWZD01004262.1, read as the reverse complement.
GTTCCAATTTTCCTCCTAAAACACAAAGAAACTTATTTTTTTTAAAAAAGCTATTAAATTAAAGCCTATTAAAAGCACCACGTTAATTGGTGAAATAAGGGATTACATTGGGACTGTGTGGGAGGAGGAGCCTTTAGGAGTGGGATAAGGGATGTCTCAGAGAGCCCAAACCAGTCTGGGATTTTAATCCACACACTGCCCTAGACAAGACAATCCAAACCATCCCTGTACCTTCCCTGCATTCAATTTGATTTCCTAATTAAGAATTAAACCTTCATTTCCATCAGCGATACAACCCCCAGCCCCCAAACATCCCTAATTAACATTTAATCCTTCTTTTCACCCATTGATACAACCCCCAGCCCTCAAACACCCCTAATTAACAATGAAACCTTCATTTCAGTCAGTGATACAACACCCAGCCCTCAAACACCCCTAATTAACAATGAAACCTTCATTTCAGTCAGTGATACAACACCCAGCCCTCAAACATCCCTAATTAATAATTAATCCTTCATTTCTATCAGTGATACCCCAGAGGGGCACCATCTCAGCTCCCACCCTCCTGGGGCACCCCCAGAGTGGCACCATCTCAGCTCCCACCCACCTGGGGCACCCCCAGAGGGGCAGCAGTGCCAAAGCCAAAGCACAAAGCCCTTGGTTTGAGCAGGTGCCCCAGAGAGAGTGGGCATTGCATCAGTCCCACAGGGTTGCCATCTCAGTGGGCACCTCAGGCTCAGAGGTTCACCCAGTCCAGCCTGCAGCTGGCACAGCCCAGCAAGAGCAGCCAGCTGGTGCTGAGCTGAGTCATGCCCATCCCTGGCCTCAAAACATCCCCTTAACCCCTTCCTGACCCCCCCCCCAAAAAAAAAACCTGCCAACACACATCTGCCTTTTGCAGGATGACAAGGCCACAAAGCAATTTTTCCAGAGCTTTTCCCAGGCTGCTGCATCCCAATCACCTTCCTGGGAGTCACTGCTTGTGCTCAATCTCACCAGGGCCAGACAACCTTGGGACATCAGGAATGGGATTAAATGCCCCGTGGAACAGAGACTGATTTATCTGCTCAATCCCATCAGGGCCAGACAACTTTGGGACATTGGGAATGGGATTAAATGCCCATGGAACAGAGACTGATTTATCTGCTCAGTCCCACCAGGGCCAGCCCAATTTGGGACACCAAGAATGGGATTAAATGCCTCATGGAACAGAGACTGATTTATCTGCTCCCTGAGCAGATATTCCAGCTCTGCACGTTTCTCCCTGCAAGAGTTGGAACTTGGAGAGAGATTGTTTGGAAAACAGGTCCCTTTTCCCTCTGGTGAAGCCATAAAATGCAAAGGGGTGATGGAAAAGCCAAAGGAGAGCTCTGGAGGGTCTCCTTTGTTTATGGGAAAGCTGGGAGGTGACAAGCAGGATATAAAAGAAGCTTTTAGGAATTATCAGGAATTGGAAGTTAAAAGCCTCAGGGTGGGTGGTGGGTTCTGGGAGTGGAGGATCTTGGTAGGGCAGCTCCTCCTGGGGGGCTCAGGGCACCATCCAGGCTGGAAAGGTGTTGCTCAAGAGCTTGTGAGTAAGATCAGGATTCCTGTCCCTCTTGCTGTGATTTCTCTGCTCGGCACCACCCCTGGAACATTTCCAGGAAGGGCCAGAGAGCAGCTGGCCAAGCTCAGGCCATTCCAAGCCATGATGAGTCCTGGGAAAAGAAGTGATTCAGGGCTTGCTCAGGGCTCTCCAAGCTCCTCAGGAGACCACGCTCCTGGAGCAGAATGGCAACACCCAAACCACAAACCAGGGATAAAACATCTCCCCCCTGACCAACCCAACCCCTCTGCAGTTGCCTTCCTCCTCCTTCCTCCTCCTCCCCCTCCCTGGAGCCACCACAGCCTGAGGAGTCCAAGCAGAGCTGCATAACAGCACAAACATCCAACAGCAAAGCAATTGGACACAATCAAGGGATCTTCTGGGTTGGAAAACATCTATCCAAGCAATTGGACACAGCCAAGGGATCTTCTGGATTGGGAAACAACTATCCAAGCAATTGGTCACAATCAAGGGATCTTCTGGATTGGGAAATATCTATCCAAGCAATTGGACACAGCCAAGGGATCTTCTGGGTTGGGAAACAACTATCCAAGCAATTGGACACAGCCAAGGGATCTTCTGGGTTGGGAAACATTTATCCAAGCAGTTGGACACAGCCAAGCGATATTCTGGATTGGGAAGCATCTATCCAAGCAATTGGACACAGCCAAGGGATCTTCTAGGCTGGGAAACATCTATCCAAGCAGTTGGACACAACCACAGGATCTTCTTGATTGGGAAACCTCTCTGAGGGCATCAAGTCCAGCCTGGGCAGTAGCAGGTAACCAGTGCCAACCCATCCAAATTCCAGGTCACCACCAGCACGCCCAGAGACAGGGACTGGCATCAGCCACATACAGGGTGCCCAAAGCACCAGTGGGGAGGAGTTGCAGTGCCCTCCCCCCCAGCCACACCCACCCCAGAGTGCCCCACTCCATGCCCTGCACTCCTTATCCCAGCAGGATTGTCTGCCATGTGAGAACAGAGGGATTGGAAGAGTTGGGCTCTGCTGGCCCTCAGAGAGGATCAGAGCAGCTTTGCTGGCTGTGGCAGAGGCAAGGAGGGTTATACCAAGGCAGGATTTGGTCCCCTGTGCGGTGATCAATCCCAGATGGACACCTGGCCTACTCCAACCCCTTCCAAAATCCTGGCAGATGAAACATAGGCTGGATCACCCCCTGGGTGATCAAAGCAGCACCTGCTGCCACAGGAAAGGAGGATGGACAGGGCTGAAGGACCTCAGGGACCTGCAGGGATGTGGGCAGCCAGGGCATGTTCTCCAAACACCACAGGGAGGATGCTGAGGAGCAGCCTTTCCTCGGCAAACATCTGGGAATGGCACCTGGGATGGGAGTCCAAACCCTGGTGTGTCTCCTTAGACAGGGAATCCAGGGAATTCTTCCCGCTGAAGGCTTTTTGGGATGCTCTGTAATGATCCACGAGTGGAAAACCAGCATTAAATGCCTCAGGGAAGGTGTCTCAACAACCCTTTGCCAAGAGCAACCACAGGGAAAACTTGTCTTCCTGCTCCAAATGCCTCCCCAAAAGAGTCTTTTTCCAGCAAGGCTCACTCAGGGCTGGAAGGATTTTGCTTCCCAGAGTTTTCTCTTCAAGGGCCATACTTTTTGCAGGGAATGAATCCCTTGAAAACTAAAATCCTTGGAGTACCTTTACCCACAGAGAGATGGCAAAGCTGAGCCACAGGGGGCATAAATCCTGGGATAAACCACCTCCAAGATGGGTGTTGGTGGGTTTTTAGGATCTCAGGTGGCACCTCCCCCATCTTCCCACTGTGCCATCCTGCAGAGGGATCATCCCTGCCCAGGTCTCTCCCTGAATTTACTCTCCCAGCCTTGCTGAAGTCCAGCATCTGGAATGTGACATCACCCCAGGATTGATGGGCAGCAGCAGCAGCAGCAGCAGCAGCAGCACATCCAGCTGCGCACATCTGGCTTCCAGGTGTTCCAGCTGCTCCTTGGCAGGGGCCGTGTGGAGCATGACAAAGCACCTCGAGGTCAGAAGGAGATCCTACCTGTCCTGGGGATGCTTCACAGGAGCCCTCAAAATTCCAGGGATTTTAAGGCTCTGTTTTCACTGGGTGGCCCTCAGGTTTCCTTGGGGTTTTTTTTTTGTTTTTTTAAAATAATCCTTATTTTATTTAAAGTGAGGAGTTGGAACCATAAATGGTGTTAAAACCCAGGGATTGTTGTTGTTATTCATTCCATTGGCATTAAACCATCGAGTTGCTGGGGTTGTCCTCTCCCTGATGTGCTCCAGGAGTAGATGCTGCTCCATGGTCTTTGTGCTGCCCAGAGGAAAACTGGGATGTTCCTTCTCATCTGGACTCGTTCCCAAAGGATTTAATCTAAGCAAGGAGAGGTGAACTGGGGCAATCCAGGTCTCACCCAACCCTGTGGCTGAGCTCCATCAATGTGTGCTCCATCAACGTATGTTCCATCAGCCTGTGCTCCATCAATGTGCTCTCCATCAACCTGAGCTCCATCAGCCTGTGCTCCATCAATGTGCTCTCCATCAGCCTGTGCTCCATCAATGTGTGCTCCATCAACCTGAGCTCCATCAGCCTGTGCTCCATCAATGTGTGCTCCATCAGCCTGTGCTCCATCAATGTGTGCTCCATCAATGTGTGCTCCATCAACCTGAGCTCCATCAGCCTGTGCTCCATCAATGTGTGCTCCATCAGCCTGTGCTCCATCAATGTGTGCTCCATCAACCTGAGCTCCATCAGCCTGTGCTCCATCAATGTGTGCTCCATCAACCTGAGCTCCATCAGCCTGTGCTCCATCAATGTGTGCTCCATCAACCTGAGCTCCATCAACCTGAGCTCCATCAGCCTGTGCTCCATCAGCCTGTGCTCCATCAGCCTGAGCTCCATCAACCTGAGCTCCATCAGCCTGTACTCCATCAATGTGTGCTCCATCAACCTGAGCTCCATCAGCCTGTGCTCCATCAATGTGTTCTCCATCAGCCTGAGCTCCATCAGCCTGTGCTCCATCAGCTCCATCTCTCTCCAATGGCTGGGATCCCACAGGGCCAGGAGAGACCATGACCATGGACTCTCCCCTTGACTTTTCTTGTGACCTCCTCTCCTTAGGATCCTCCATTGCCTCAACTTCTCCCAGACTGGGAGGTCCAACCTTCCTCAAGGATGGCCTAGAGAGGGAGGAACAGTCTCAGAGCAAGGGCCAAAGCTTCAGATTCCCTTTCCTTATTCCACATCCTCAGTTAATTAATCCTCCTGATTAATTGCGGAGCTGTTGGACACAGGGAGGATGTTCTACCTCCAACCTCCCACCAAGTTCTGAAAAGCCTGGAATTAGCTGAGAGGCTTTGCCCTGGACATCCTGTTGGTGGTCCTTTCTGTGGGCCCTGTGGCTCAGGAATGATCCTCTGCATGGGATGTGTTTTTAGAAGGTTTCTCATCTGGAACAGGCACATAATTGTGGCTTTTTCCTTCATCTGGGAGACTTGAGGAGGAGCAGGATGGTTGGTGAGGGCTGTCCCAGCACAGGCACCACCTGTGGCAGCAGATGGGATGTTGGCCGACTCCACACCCCTGAGTGTCCATAATTATCTGAATTCCTTCTCCACTGCTCCCTTCCCTCTGCAGCCTCTCAGGCTGGTCCATCACACATCTCAGTTCCCTCCTTTCCACAAGGACCACGCAGCAGAAAGCAACCACCCCCATGGGAATTTATTCCCACAGCCCCATCTTCTTAGCCCCCAAAATCCAGGGATTTGCCATGAGTTTAGCCTCTCATGGTGGGAGATGCCCCCAGAATCTGGTGGTTTAAGGTGCTGTTCCTTCATGCCTCAGTTTCCCCTTTGTGTCTTGTCATTGGTGGTGCTCCCAGAAGGTCCCCCAGCCCCTTGCCCTGCAAATGGGTGGCCCCAGGGAATGTTCCACAAGGATGGGTTGTTTTCCCAAGCAAATGTGTGGGCAGATGTGCTCAAGGACACAACGGAGGTGTTGATGTCCCACCTCAACCTGCCACCATCTCGCTGTTCCCCACCCAGGAGGTCCCTTGGGGGGTGACCCGGTGGCTCAGAGACCCTTCCCAAAGTGCTGATGTGTTGAAATGCCTTTCCCAAATCCAGCTCTCCATCCTTCTCAGGGACATCCTGGCTTTCCCCTCAGGGGAGTTCACCTGCTCCCAAAGGTCCTGCTGCTGCTGAGCAAGGTGGGCTTTGTCCCAAAAAAGTGGCTTTCACAGCAGGGACCTTCACAGGAGAGCAGGGCACAGTGAACCTTCCTGTAGCTGGCAGGGACCATCCATTCTCCACCCCACCTTCTGCCTGATGGAGAAAACCATCTGAAAAATAAACCAGACCATCAGAAAATCACTCTGGGGGATCTTCCTCCTCCTCTTCCTTCTTCTCCTCCCTGTGTTTTGCTTCCCTTCCCTGAGTCCCTCCCTGGGCAGCCTTAGGGAAGGGCCAGCCTGTCCTTTGCCAGACGTGGGTGCCCCCAAACCACCCTCCTGAGCAGCTGAGCTCAGGTCTACGTGCTCCTGGGCAACATGACAAGTCCTTGAGCTCATCTGCAGAATGTGGTTGTAATTAGATAATTAATAACTTGGAGAGGGAAAGGAAATCGGCTTTGCTTAGTGGGAGGAAATAATGACATCTGCTTTTTGATCCAGGAGCTGAGGGGGCTCTGCTGAAGGCAGGAGCAGCACCCTGGGCACTGCCAGGTCATGCAGTTGGTCCCACCAGCCCCCAGAATCTGCCCCATCCCTGGGAGTGTCCCAGGCCAGGTGGGACGGGGTTTGGAGCCACCTGGGCTGGTGGAAGGTGTCCCAAGGCAGGGGTGGCACTGGGTGGGCTTTGAGGTCCCTCCCAAGCCACCCATTCCACGATCTTCTGGAATTGCCATGTTAAGGTGCAATGCCAACCATGCTGTTGGCACCAGACTCTGAGCTTGGGCCGCACGTCCCAAAGTCAGAGGAATTGAGAAGTTCCCACTGGTTTTTCTCTCCTTGCTGGTGGGTTTGGGAAGAAAACCTCTCCAATTCCAGCAGGATTTGCCTGATGGTGCAGGAGGAGCTGTGGGTGGGGGTTCTGAAGCCCATCTCAGGTGCCTGAGCATCCCATGGGATGCTCCTGGTGCTTTGGATCTCTCCCAGCATGGATTCACCATCCTGCTGGGACCAGGGCAGGATTGGACACGTGGCTATGACTCACAGCCTGGATTTGTAGGGGCAAAGAACTTCCCAGACAACACATCTCAGAGCCATGTCCTGTGTCCAGTGTATTTATTTTTCTTCTCTTCTTTTTTTCCTTCCCTCCAGACTGTCCAGAGCCTGCAAGTGAAGTGGAATTGGGATTTCTCCAAGTTTGTAGCTTCTGAAACCTTAAAAACCTCAAGGAAACTGGTCCAAAAGACCCCTCTTGACCTCCCTGGCTCTGAACTCTTGAGGAGCACTTGGACTGAGCAGAAACCAGCCCTGAAGGGGCTGAACCTTTGTGGCATCTCCCCCCAGAGCCACTGACCAAAGAGAGGAGGAGAAGAACCTTCCTGGTTGTCCGTTCTGTGTCTGTCTGTCCACGTGATTGGTGTTTTAGTGCTGGTTTTTATTTTATTTTTATTCTGAAAAACCAAGAAAAATCTCAATTCAGGAACACATTGATGAGACATCTCTGGATTGGGTTTCCCTCCTCCTTAACTGTGTCTTTTTTGTTGTTGCTGTTTTGAGCTATTTTTTTAAAGCCCAAACCTGATTTTTTTTGTACAGTCAAGGCAAAACTGGACCAAGGCTCTCAGAAAAAACTGGGAAAAGAAGGTGTCCCCAAGTCCCTGCATGATTTGGGACAAGCCCAGCCTGGATTACAGACTGCCCTGCACACTCTGCCACTCTCCCTTCCTGCTCCCTGATCTGCTACAGCTCATCCCCCTCTTTTTGGGGTTGGATTTTGGTTATTTTTTTTTCATTCTCTGTTCCAGTGTATATGTGGCTTATTTGTCTTATTTATTGAGATATTTTTAACGAGCTAAGAGACTGCAATGTGGCTGTGTATACTGCTTCTCTTGCCAATAAAAATAAAGATGTCCTGCAGCTACCAGGCCTCTCACTGCTCTCTTTTGGACACTGAGATGTTTCTTTGCACCCCACAAGGTTTTGACACTCAGCAATTTGGCTCCAGTGCATTTTCCATGTTGTCCAAATGTTGCTCCCAGGTGATGGTTTCATTCCTGTCAACCTCTGGGTGGGGCTCCTGCACTGCCCATATTTGCCAACCCGGCATTAAAAGAGATTTAAATCAATCATTTAAATCAATCATTTAAATCAATCATTTAACTCAATAATGCCAACATTGCTCAGGATCATCATGTTCCCACCAGAAGTGAGTAGGGATTTTGTTGCATAAAAAAATGCTCTTTCCTGCCAGTCCTGTGTAAGAAATTCACACTTTTTTGGTGTGAAGAGACCTTAAAGACCATGTCATTCCACCCCCTGCCATGGGTTGGGACATCTTCCATTAGCTCAGATTGCTCCAAGCCCCTTCCAAGCTGGTCTTGGACACTTCCAGGGATGGAGCACCCACAAACATCCTCACATTCCATTCCTCCAGATGTCCAACAGACCTGCAGAGCTCTCACCCCAAACACTCCACCATCCCCTGGGATGAGAGAGACCAAAGCTCCTGGTGGATGTGCCCCTGCTCCCACCCTGTGTGCTCCTCTGGCTCCATACCACCCCTCTCCTGATGAATGCAATGAGGGCATGAGGTGGGAAGGACACACAGAGGCTGCAGGACATACCTCCCAGCCCTGGTTGGGGCAGGTTGGGCAAGTCCAGCCCCAGCACCACCAGCCCTGGGAACAGCAACCTGTGGGACAGCCCTGCTGGGCTGCATCAGACCTCCCCCACCCACCCTCATGCTGTGACATGTTTGTGTCACCAGAACCTTTCCCTTTCTCACTGTTGGGGTCAGAGGCTGAGGATTTCCCTTCCAAACACAACCCCTCCCTCCACCTTCTTCCTCAAAGAGCTCAGCCCAGAAATTGCCATTTAGCACCAGCAGGATCAAAGATTCATAGAATCAGAGAATCATGGAATCATAGAATTACAGAATCACAGAATGGTTTGGGTTGGAAAAGACCTCCGAGATCATCAAGTCCAACCCTTGGGCCAACTCCAGGCCCTTTACCAGATCATGGCACTCAGTGCCACGGCCAAGCTCAGTTGAAAAACCTCCAGGGATGGGGAATCCACCCCCTCTCTGGGCAGCCCATTCCAATGCCTGAGCACTCTCTCTGCAAAGAAGTTTTTTCTCATCTCCAACTTCAATTTCCCCTGGCAGAGCTTGAGCCCCCCCGTGCCCCCTTGTCCTATTGCTGAGTGCCTGGGAGAAGAGACCAACCCCCACCTGGCCACAACTTCCCTTCAGGATGACTTTCCCCCTCAGCTTTATGTTCTCTTTACATATTTCCTCTCCCCAAAGTATCTCCTGATTGTCTCAAGGAGTGTGGGAGGCTTTGGCCAAGATCCTGCCCCGTGCCCCAATTCACCAGTGGGGGCAGAGATGGGTGACCTCAGGGGGGCCCATGGTTTGGATGGCACTGCCACCTGTTTTGCCACAGCAGCAGGGCCCTGTTGGGCATGCCAGGAGCTGGGAAGGGTAAACCTAACCCCCACTGTCCAAACCACACTTATTTGCTTGGCTTTGGAGAGAAAACCAGGGAAAAATCAGGAAATGCTCCTGGCAAAGGAAAGTGCACGAGCCCAAGTGCAAAGCTGGGAAAACATCTCCCAAAGGTTCAACCCCAAGAGTCCTTTGCCAACCCTGCCATCTCTTCCAGCAGAAGTTTTCCAGCAGAGATTCCCTGTGCCTGCCCTCCTGTCTCCAGGGAAGTTGCAGAGCTCAGCTGGTGAGGGGAAAGAATTTGGCTCTTGCCATGAGAGGAAAAGGGGATTTAGAAAACCTCCATTTGGGTGCTCAGATCCTGCCAGAGAGTTATTTTTGAGCTCTGGGGTTCATGCCCAAGCCCAGGTTGGACAGGGCTCGGAGCAACGTGGGCTGGTGGAAGGTGTCCCTGCCCATGGCAGGAGGTGGAATGGGATGGATTTTAAGGTCCCTTCCAACCAAAACCATTCTGTGATCTTCCTGGATTCTCCTGACCAGGAACCAAACTGCTTTTTCAGCCCACTTGGATCGCTGACAAGGAAGATTCCCCACCCCCCGCGGGGTCATCCTCAGCTCCCCAGGCCGGCTCGGCACGGACAGTGCCTGGGCACTGGTGCCATCGTGTGGATGCAGCTGCAATGAGGAAGAGGAGGAGGAGGTGGAGGACCAGGCATTGTCCAAATCCAGGTCTAAGCCTGGGTCCCTCCTTAGTGGGAGATTAAGTGGGTTTATTCCACCAGCACATTGAAGGGACTGGAGCACAAGTGCTGTGGGGAGAGGCTGAGGGAGCTGGAGGTGTTTAGTCTGGAGAAGAGGAGGCTGAGAGGTGACCTCAGCACTGTCTGGAACTGCCTGAAGGGAAGTTGTGGCCTGGTGGGGGTTGGTCTCTTCTCCCAGGCACTCAGCAATAGGACAAGGGGGCACGGGCTCAAGCTCTGCCAGGGGAAATTGAAGTTGGAGATGAGAAAAAACTTCTTTGCAGAGAGAGTGCTGAGGCCTTGGAATGGGCTGCCCGGAGAGGGGGTGGATTCCCCATCCCTGGAGGGTTTTAAAGTGAGATTGGCCGTGGCACTGAGTGCCATGATCTGGTAAAGGGACTGGAGTTGGAGCAAGCGTTGGACTTGATGATCTCGGAGGGCTTTTCCAACCCAATCCATTCTATGATTCTATGAAATGGCTCTGCCTGTGCTGTGGCTTTCAAACGGGGCTGGAACACAACCCTGGCATGGACCATCTCCTCCAGGAGCTCCAGGACCTACTGGGTCACCAACACAGACAAACCCTTGAGCCTGAAGGAACCAGGCTGTGGATTTGGGCCCGTGCCAAAGGAGGGATTCTCCACTCCAAGCTTCCATCCTGTCCTGGAGCTCACAAAGTCCCCCACCTCCAGCTCCCTCCCAAACCCACGCCAGCCCAGGATAAGAATAGAGGTTCCACAGGGTCCTGCCCCTGCAAGGTCAGCGGCACTGGAGCTGCTCCAGGGCATTTTCTCAGTGCCTGTCACAGCCTGGATGGGAAGTGCAGCCCATGGACCAGCAGGGGGGATAAGGAACCACGAGCCTGGGCTTCCCTTTGGACACTCCAAAGGCCTGCTGGCCAGGATGTTCCCATTATTCCTCAGAGGGAACTCCAATGGGCTCCTGCCCAAGCCCCATCCAGCAACTTGTCCTGGGATGGGAAGGGTGGGATGAGCTTGGAGGAGAGGCATTCCCTGAGGATCCTGCCCCAGCCTTTGGAGAGGGATGAGCTTGGAGGGGGGACATTCCCTGAGAATCCTGCCCCAGCCTTTGGAGAGGGATGAGCTTGGAGGGGGGGACATTCCCTGAGGATCCTGCCCCAGCCTTTGGAGAGGGATGAGCTTGGAGGGGGGACATTCCCTGAGGATCCTGCCCCAGCCTTTGGAGAGGGATGAGCTTGGAAGGGGGGACATTCCCTGAGGATCCTGATTCAGTCTTTGGAGAGGGATGAGCTTGGAGGGGGGACATTCCCTGAGGATCCTGGCTCAGCTTGGATCAGCCCCACACCTTCCACACTGCCTGTTGCACCTTGCCCTGCCTTTGGCTCCGCTCAAGGTCATTTCAGAGCACTCCAAGCATTGGAGCAGAGTGGCTTCCCCCTTGGAATTCCACTGTCTATGTCAGAAGGGCTCTGGATCTTGGCTCTGGAAGAGCTGGATACCTCCTTGGAGGAGGCACAAGGTCAGAGCTCAACCACGAGCTCATGGACAGCCCTGGCTGGTTCTGGGCTGGTTGGAGGTGCAGGTGGGATCTCATTCCAAGATCCACCAGGACACATCCAGGCTGGCTCCCTGTCCCAGCCAGGTTGAGCATCACATTCCCAGCTCCTGCCAAGCCTTAACAACCCAGCCCACGTTGCTGGGTCAGCTGAAACCATTCCCAACTCTTTGCATTGCTCTTTGGGAAAGGCAGGAATTTTTCCCATGTGGCTCTGACCTGTAAAACGAACATCCCTCAGAACTGGAAGGTTCTCGTGTTTTCATTGCTGGTCTTTTCAACACATCTCAAGCTTTGCCAGAAGGTTTTAGGAGGTTCAAACTCGAGGCCTGAGCTCAGGAAAGTGTTTCAAACACGTGCCAAGAGGGGCTTTGCTGCCACTTGTGTCTCAGCACATGTTCCAGGGCAAAAGTGGGGCCAGAAAACTCTTCCTCTCCATTAACTCCTCCACTCTCCCTCTCTGTCCTCCCTTTTTTTTTTCTTCTTTTAAATGGATTTCAGGAGCCAACAAGCTTTGTAAGGATCCTAAAATGCCATTTGAGAATATTTTCCCTCTCTCTGTTGGCATCATGTTCTGGAAGAGCCACGTGGGTGGAAGAGCTCTGGGTGCTCTGCTGATGGGAACTCAGTGCAGGGAAGCCCAGCATGGTTTGGGTTGGAAGGGACATCAAAGCTCATCCCATTCCACCTCCCCCTATCCCAAGTTGCTCCAAACCCCATCCAGCCTGGCCTTGGACACTTCCAGGGATTAGGCAGGAGCAGAGGAGACGAATCCCACGGATGCTCAGAACCTCCTTCCCCCTTCCATTTGGCCCATCTGAGGGAGGTTTAGTTTTGCACATTCCCAGCCCTTTTCCCTGTGTGCACAAATCCAGGGATGTGTCACTGAGGGTGAGTGTTGGGAAGTTGATGCTCTGAGCTTTATTTGCTGCTTCCCAGGGTTTTTCCCCTGAAATAAGAGGATTCTTTCACCATTCCATAGGAATGGAAACCTGGTGACCCACCCACTGCTGCTTTCAACTCCCCATTGAAACCTCCTCAGTTTTAATGGATTTCAGCAGCCAACAAAGTTTTTAAGGATCCAAAAATGCCTTTTGGAGCATATTTTCCCTCTCTCTTCTGGCCATCACGTTCTGCAAGAGCCACGTGGGTGGAAGAGCTCTGGTTGTTCTGCTGGTGGGAACTCAGTGCAGGGAAGCCCAGCATGGTTGGGATTGGAAGGGACATCAAAGCTCATCCCATTCCATCTTCCCCTATCCCAAGTTGATCCAAATCCCACCCAGCCTGGCCTTGGACACTTCCAGGGATGAGGCAGGAGTGGAGGAGACAAATCTGTTGGGGGGAGGACTCTCACTAAATTGATTTATTTGACCCCTGTCTTGAAGAGATAAAAACTTGAGGCTTAATTCCCATGGAATTCCTGCAAGGATTTCACTCCAGGCTTTGCATTTGTGTGGAGACACCACACATGCTCCTTGTTCTCCCTGTGTCCACAAAGCCAAGGGAATGTGCAACGGGAATTTGGGATGGGATAGAGGATAAAACCAGGACCAAACCCAAGGCTGGGACTGGGAAACTGCTGGAAGAGAACACAAGTTTTCTTGGGACTGGGAAACTGCTGGAAGAGAACACAAGTTTTCTTGGGACTGGGAAACTCTTGGAAGAGAACACAAGTTTTCTTGGGACTGGGAAACTCTTGGAAGAGCCCCAAGAATTTGGTTCCCACCAGGAGTTGTGCTGCTGAGCTGAAAACCCTGCTGGATTTGGGGATTTAGGAGCACAGGTAGGAATGTTGAATGCTCCGGTTGCCATCTGGAATTTTCCCATGCAATAATGAAATGTTTCTTCCCTGGAAGCAGATTCCTTGTCTTTTGATACCTGTGGAGTCCTGAATTCCTCCTGGATGAGTGGTAAGTTTAGAGCTGGAATTTCTCATTCCCTCTTTGTTTTCCCAGGATTTCCCAGTTCCCAGGATCTTCACAGCACTGACTTATCTAAAGCAGCAAAGCTCCAAAAATACTGATTTGGGAGGGAAAACACAATGATGGAAATTTCTGGCAAACGAAAATTTAAAAAAAAAAAATAAAAAACAAACCCTCTTTGTCAAGAGGTATTTTAGTCAGCCTGGAATTAAATATTTTACTTGAACACTGAAATACTGTATTAAAAAAAAGCCTGGAATTAAATATTTTACTTGAACACTGAAATACTATAAATTTTAAAAAAAATAGCCTGGAATTAAATATTTTCATTAAACACTGGAATACTGTATTTTTAAAAAAACATAATAGCCTGGAATTAAATATTTTAATTGAACACTGAAATACTTTTTTAATAGCCTGCAATTAAATATTTTACTTGAACACTGAAATATTATTAAGTTAAAAAACAATTAGAGTCAAAATACTTCCAGAATTTTCATTTCCTAACACACTTAAAAAGGGCCTGATTTTTTTTTTTTTTTTTGCCACATTTTGGTTGTTAAAACCAACCGACCGCCCCTTGGGAGTTTCTGCAAATCTTTGTATTTTTAAAAAATTTAAAAATATTTAAACTTTTTATTGAAAAAGAAACCAAACCCACCACCCACCTCCACTTCCACCTTCCACCTTCCCAAAGCCCTGGTGAGGATCTCCCAAAGAAGGAGCTGCTCCCCAAGATCCAAATTTCACCTGCAGGAGTTTGGTCCTGGTTTTATCCTCTATCCCATCCCAAATTCCCGTTGCACATTCCCTTGGCTTTGTGGACACAGGGAGAACAAGGAGCATGTGTGGTGTCTCCACACAAATGCAAAGCCTGGAGTGAAATCCTTGCAGGAATTCCATGGGAATTAAGCCTCAAGTTTTTATCTCTTCAAGACAGGGGTCACATCAATCAATTTAGTGAGAGTCTTCCTCCCAACAGATTTGTCTCCTCCGCTTCTGCCTCATCCCTGGAAGTGTCCAAGGCCAGGCTGGATGGGATTTGGATCAACTTGGGATAGGGGAAGATGGAATGGGATGAGCACTGAGGTCCCTTCCAACCCCAACCATGCTGGACTTCCCTGCACTGAGTTCCCACCAGCAGAGCAACCAGAGCTCTTCCACCCACGTGGCTCTTGCAGAACGTGATGGCCAGAAGAGAGAGGGAAAATATGCTCCAAAAGGCATTTTTGGATCCTTAAAAACTTTGTTGGCTGCTGAAATCCATTAAAACTGAGGAGGTTTCAATGGGGAGTTGAAAGCAGCAGTGGGTGGGTCACCAGGTTTCCATTCCTATGGAATGGTGAAAGAATCCTCTTATTTCAGGGGAAAAACCCTGGGAAGCAGCAAATAAAGCTCAGAGCATCAACTTCCCAACACTCACCCTCAGTGACACATCCCTGGATTTGTGCACACAGGGAAAAGGGCTTGGAATGTGCAAAACTAAACCTCCCTCAGATGGGCAAAATGGAAGGGGGAAGGAGGTTCTGAGCATCTGTGGGAAATGCTGTCAAAAGGGAAGGAGAAAAGAGAGCAAAAGCCAGGAAAAAAAAAAAAAGGAGGGGTGAGGAAGAGCAGAAGGAGGGAGGGCTCGGGAGAAGGACGTGCCAATCAGGAGGGATTTGGCCGGATGGTGGTCGGGATGTGCTGGATGTGCTGGGATGGATTCGGGGGGGCTGTACGAAAGCCCTGCCCGGAGTCCCGGAGCGCTCGCTCAGCCACTGACTCAGCTTGGCATCTTCCCAACTCCCTCAGCGGAGGGGACGGGGCGGGGGAGGGGGAACCTGGAATCACAGCCCTGGGGGAAGGTCGGGGCGGGGTGGTATTCGTCCTGGATCAAAACTAGCATGGCCAGTAGGCCCAGGGCAGTGAGCCTTCCCNTGAGCTTGGCCGTGGCACTGAGTGCCATGATCTGGTAAAGGGACTGGAGTTGGCCCAAGGGTTGGACTTGATGATCTGGGAGGTCTTTTCCAACCCAATCCATTCTGTGATTCTATGAATTCCATGGGAAGAGCCAATCCCAAGGTGTCCATTCCCTCCGCAGACTCGGCCGGAGCCGTGGGCAGCTCCGACGTCGTGATCCTCCTGCACGGATTCCCAACCTCCAGCTACGACTGGAACAAGGTGCATTCCCACAGCACATCCCGAGGTTTTTCCTCCCTGGGGGTCAGGGGGTGGGTCACCCCGCTCCAGAGGAGAATTCCCAATCCTTGTGGAGGCCCCACTCCGAGATATCAGCCCTGCTCCTCTCCCAACACCCTGCATGGCATCCAAGCTCTGCTCACATTCCCACACTCCATCCCACAGCTGGAAACTTCTTTGCAGAGAGAGTGCTGAGGCATTGGAATGGGCTGCCCAGAGAGGGGGTGGATTCCCCATCCCTGGAGGTTTTTAAAGTGAGCTTGGCCGTGGCACTGAGTGCCATGATGTGGTAAAGGGACTGGAGTTGGCCCAAGGGTTGGACTTGATGATCTTGGAGGTCTTTTCCAACCCAATCCATTCTGTGATTCTATGAGATGTTGCAGTGACCTAAAGGGCACCACGGAATGCCAGGATGGTTTGGGATGGAAGGGAATTAAAGCCCATCCCATCTCATGGGCAGGGACACTTCCCACCAGCCCAAATTGCTCCCAGTTCTCAGGATCTACACAGATACACAAGCACTGACTTTTCCAAAGCAGCAGAGCTCCAAAAATACTTATTTGGGATGAAAAATTAAATGATGGAAATTTCTGGCAAAACTAAAATGAAATAAAAAAAACCCCAAACCCAAACACTCTTCGTCAAGAGGTATTTGAGTCCGTCTGGAATTAAATATTTTACCTGAACACTGAAATACTAGAAATAAAAAAAAAATAGCCTGGAATTAAATATTTTACTTGCCCTGGGCCTGCNCGGAATGCCAGGATGGTTTGGGATGGAAGGGAATTAAAGCCCATCCCATCTCATGGGCAGGGACACTTCCCACCAGCCCAAATTGCTCCCAGTTCTCAGGATCTACACAGATACACAAGCACTGACTTTTCCAAAGCAGCAGAGCTCCAAAAATACTTATTTGGGATGAAAAATTAAATGATGGAAATTTCTGGCNAAGGGCAGGACCTGCACTTGGCCTTGTTGAACTCTATCCCATTGCAATCAGCCCATCTCTCCAGTCTCTCCAGATCCCTCTGCAGAGCCCTCCTGCCTTCCAGCAGGTCAACACTCCCTCCCAACTTGGTGTCATCTCGTTTATTATCTCCTCCCAGCGACCCTCTGTGTGTCTCCTCAAGGTGCTGGGCTGGGCTCTGGCCTAACCAGAGTTCCCTTTCTATCTCTGCTGATAAGGCAGCTCTGCATCCATCATTCCTGTGATGTCATCCCTTGGCAAAGCCTCTTTGCTCTCTGCCAGGATGGATCCTGGAATCACTCCCAAGGAATCACAGCAGGGCCTGGGGGAAAACACTTCCTTTTGCCTCCTCCCCTCCAGAGAAACAGCCCATCTCTCATCCCTCATCATCCTTCATTCCTCATCATCCCTCATCCCTCATCATCCCTCATCCCTCATATTCCACGGCTCAGGGAGGGAGAGGAGGAAACAGAGGCTGAAGGAAAGCAGGAGGAATAACCATGGAAAACAAACCATCTCAGGGATGGAGGAGTCAGCCAGGTCCTCTGCAGCCACTTGATGTTCCTTTTGTAATCTACTCGTTGAAAAGGCTCTTCCTTGATGTGTCAGAAGTTCTGCAGAGCTTGAGGCAACCACACCCAGCGGGGGCTGAGCCAAACCGGGCTCCTTACTCAGCACATGACTCTGGGATTAGGGAGATGGATCTGTCTGCTCCTCCCCTTTCCCTGCACTCTGGATAAATTCCCAGCCCGTTCCTTGTTCCCAGACTAATCTGGGTGAGGGCAGTGATCTCAGAGAGATTAAATTCGTGACTGTGTCTTGAGAAGGGGCAGGGACACCTTCTCCCAGCCCAGGTTGCTCCAAGCCCTGTCCAACCTGGCCTTGGACACTTCCAGGGATGGGGTTTTGTGGGAGAGGGTGGGAAGATGCTCCACTCTCCATCCCCACAGCCTGTGTCTTTTGGGGCCCCCCATCCCACCCCCTTTTCCCTGCCATAGTTTGGGTTGGAAGGCATCTGAAAGCTCATCTTAAAGCCACAGGCAGGGACACCTTCCACCATCTCCATCCAACCTTGAACACTCTCAGGGTTGGACATCCAAAGGTTCCCCGGAGCTGCCATCCCTCCCAAACCTTCCCTGCAACAGGGAGAGAATAAACCCCCCAACCCTCAAAGCACCACGAAGATTTTATTCTAAACAAACCCCCAGGAGCTGTCTGGGATGATGGACATTCCATAGGGAAGAGGGTGGGGAGCAGAGACCCAACAGCCCCCCACTGGTGCCACCTTCGCACCTCATGCCCCCGTTGCCACCTGGCACATTGACTGGCCCCAGCCACGTGGCTCCCACTGATATAATGAGGAATTGCAGGATGGAATTGAGGAAATTCCTCATGAATTTTGCTTCCCTGCCAGAAAAGTTCAAGGCTGGGTCAGACTTTTGTATTTTTTTATCTATATAAATATATCTATATCTAAATACACATAGATGTGTTTTCTTTCTTTCTTTCCAGTCATTCCCACCTTTCCCCACCCAAAGGCTCATCCATCCTCACCTTCCCTTCCCACCAGGCTTTTCCTGCTGGCCTGGCTTGGGTTAAAGGAAATAACCCACGGGCCAACCCCCTTCTTTTAGGCCAATAAACACCCCCAAATGTGTTTTTACGGGAGTTTTTGAGGGAAAGCTCCTCGTGGTGCCCCCCCCTGGAGCTTTAGGGTGCTAATTCAGGGAAGAAGGAAGAGGCTTAACAGGGCAGGAGTAACTCCCCTCTCCACCTCTCCTGGCTTCAGCTGAGGTTGGAAATCAGGAGAAACTTCTGCACTGGAAGGATTTTCTGTGCCTTCCAAGCCCTCTGGTTTCTCAGCCCTAAATTCCCCCGTTTTTCCAAGGGAACCAAAAGGAATTGTTTAGGACTAACAGTGCAAATCCAATTTCCCATGGCAGATAAAGGGGAGCAGGGTCAGACATGAGGAGGCTTCAGATGAAAGGAGAATTAGGCTGGAACTCTCCCAGGATAACTCAATCCCAGGCTCGTTTTCAACACCCCACCACGTGAGAGGATCCCTAATGAAGCCCCACAGATAAGCCCAGCCAAGGCAATTTGTTCTCCAGCACATGCAAAGCATCTACAAGCCCCTGGAAGAGGGGGAAGAGCATCCCTGTGTTTGGGGCCACCATCCATCAGCCCTGAGGGAGCCAGGCAGGCCCAGGTCCAGCCAGAGCTGGGGGAAACATCACTGGGGTTTGGGTTGGCAGATATTCCTCCTCCTCCTCCTTTTCTCCTCCTCCTCCTTTTCTACTTCTCCTCCTCCTTTTCTCCTCCTCCTCCTCCTTTCCTCCCCCCCCCCCTCCTCCGC